>JAVSCE010007187.1:0-161126 GCA_032199065.1 Smutsia gigantea
GTCCGGATGAGCTTGGTCTGTATCTGCAGGGCAAGCTTATCCTCTCCTCCCAGAAACTCTGAGAAGCCCTGCGTGGGGGTCAAGTAGCTCAATCTTGTTCGTCCATCTTCTTATCTCACTTAGTTTGCAAACCAGTCAAACAAGTAAGTGGCATAGAAATGGCCCATTTAAAAGTCTCAGAAACCCTAGCAAATACAATCAGTATATTGGCACGACGATCCTATATAGGCCTTGCATCTTCTGACTATCTGCATTGGATGGGAAATTTTATTTTTTAATGAATGACAAGATGTCAATGCCCTTTATCAATGTTTACTTCCCTAAAATATTCTACAGTCTAGCTAAGAATTGGTATTCATAAGAAAAGAGATTGTTTTGAAATCAGCAAAGCAGAATTTTAATTTAATTAGAGACGGAAGAAAAGCACAGTTCCATAGCCACCTCTAGGCAGCTATGCAACTACGGACAAGCTTGCCTGTCCCCAGATAGACTATAAATGAAGGGACCTCTAAGGTCCTCCTGTCTCTACAAACTATGACACAGCTGTTTCAGCGGCAGCCGCCTCTTACCTGTGTATGTAGAGAATGCAATGGTATTTTTCTTGAAAATTTCTTCTTCAAGTTATTCATTTATTGGCTCAATTGATTTAATTATCTCACCTCTCATCCTTTCTTTTTAGCTGGTCAAGATGTCTTTGGAAATTTCCTGAAGTCTGAGTTCAGTGAGGAGAACATTGAGTTCTGGTTGGCTTGTGAAGACTATAAAAAAACAGAGTCTGATCTTTTGCATTGCAAAGCAGAGAAAATATATAAAGCATTTGTGCACTCAGATGCTGCTAAACAAGTGAGTATCAAGTTTATTATCATCAGTTTATGTACAAAGGATCTTAGATACCGAAATAATATTCAACATACCTAGCAAAATAAAATTTAATACTGAGTATCATGATTTCACTGCTATATATTTAGGTTTGTTCACATAGTTCAGTGCAATGATAATCTAATTTTCTATATTTATGAATATTTGAACACGGCAGGATACAAAGATTGATTGTGCAAAACGAGGTAATATGATGGGGTGGGGTAAGGAGTACTAGTGCAACTGGCCAGAATTGCATATCAAGGTGTCCTTAATGAGCTAGCTCACCTTAGGTTAGGATAAAATACAAATCAGTATAATACATACAGTTGCAGCTGCAAAAGTATTTGCAGTTCGTAGTAGTGCCCACCTTCCAGTTAAATATTCTTGGTTCAAGCAGAAAATAGCTGCACAAGGTGCCCTCTCTTCCTGTAAATCATGAATGTCCACATCACTTTTTTTTTCGATGCATGTATCAGCTTGTGTGGACACTTACATTTTTCATATCTGCCTCTTTTTCATTTCCCAAGTATGCTCCGAGCCAACTTGGAGCAAAGAATTTTTTGTGATATTTATTTTTGCTGTCTCCTCACCTGATAGAGAGCTGCTTTAGCACAGTCATTCAGGAGATCTTTGAACTGATATACCGAGAGCTTAAAGCCATTGCCATGAGGTGCTTCAAAAAACACAATAACATTATAAAATGTGTAAGAAATTGGAATTTCCTATTAACTAATTAGTATTTCTTTTAGATCAATATTGACTTTTGCACTCGAGAATCTACAGCCAAGAAGATTAAAGCGCCAACCCCCACGTGTTTTGATGAAGCCCAGAGAGTCATATATACTCTTATGGAAAAGGACTCCTACCCCAGGTTCCTCAAATCAAATATTTACTTAAATCTTCTCAATGACCTTCAGGCTAATAGTCTAAAGTGACCAGTTCCTGGCTGGAGGGAATGCAAGATGGCGTCACGTACAGAAGGACGGCGCCAGCACGTCTCCCTGGGGGGGGCGGTGTGGTCTTTTTGGGTGACTGGACAGGCCCAGGGGAATAACAAATGACTCAGAATGGATGAGCATGACAGTTGTCCGGGTTCAGGGTTGAAGAAGCATAAGCAAGATAGAACTTGGCTGCGGAAGGACAGAGACGCTGTGGTACTGTCATCAACACAGGGACCCACACACGAGAAAACCCTCCCCACCGAGACAGCCCGGTAACTCCAGTCACAAAGAGACTGTGAAGAAAGGTTTTGAAACTGATTAAAACATGCTGTATGTTTCAAGAACAGTTGACATTCATGCTGCATATTATTATATAGAGACTGTACCGAGCTGCTGAACTCTCTAGCTTGGGTGACTCTGAAAAGTTATGTGTTTTGGAGTCACCATTGCTGTTACTGACACAATGTTTTTTGGTGTGATGTTTGGTTGTTTGTGGCTTGAAAGAGGTGAAGAAGAGAACAGTGTATTTAACTTAAGCTATTGCTCTTAAAACTGGGAAGCCAGAATATATTTGTAAATTAAATTATCACAATGTCAATAATAAATATGAGTTTTGTATTAAAAATATATAGAAGCAATTTCTGTTTACATTTCCTTGACATTTTTAAAAGTGGCATTAATTCCTCAGATTTAACAAAAATTCAAATAGGGTCTTCTACTTTCTATCTCTTCAACATCTAAAACTATTATCCAATGAATCCTACATTTATGTATTGTGTATATGTATTAGACAGAATTCAATAGTTTTCTCTTCTATTAAAAGTCATAAAAAATTAAACATGCCTTCATACAGTCGAGCTTCAGACTGGGGAGAAATTGAAAAAGTTTTTAAAAAGGGATGGAAAAGTTATTTCAAGAAGTGATCTAATTAACTGATACTTCACTGTGATTTAAAGTTTGTAAAACTCGGATGTATTTTCTTATTTGGTGTTTACAGCAGCAATCCTGTGAAAGCTGAGACTCAGAAAGATTAAATCACTAGTTCCCAAATTCAGTTAACAACCAAAATTACCTAGAATATTAAAAACCAGAAGAGGATCCCTATTTCAGGGCCCTATCTCAAACTGACTGAATCAGAATCTCCAAAGGGTATGGTAATAGAAATATATTTTTAAAAAGAAACCACAGATGATTCTGAAGATGATCTGATAATCCAGGGCTGGGAACCAATCGCACCTAAGTCTCTGGTTACAATTTGTGCTCTTTCTACGACGCGACAGTGCCCCCTACTGACAGGAAGACATTTTCCTAAATCACTCAAGCCTGCCATAGTACCGAGCATCGTCACCTAAGTAGGAAAATGAGACTGCTCTGTAGGGATCACTTACAGAAAGCAGAACAGTAATCAAGATGACGCATAGTCCAGAAATCCTGCATGGCGCATCTTCCCATGAACCTGTGTTCCATATCTCATTGAATACCCGGCCGTCCACACACCAGGACGAAATACTATGGATATTCTCAGTACAAGCTTGCCCAGTAATCAGGCAGACAGCAAAGATATGGGGTGTCAAGAAGAAATGCTAAGAATACATGCTTCTGAAAAGTGCCTGGACTTAACATTTGGGTTATCTAAAACAAAGACATGATTTACAGTCCGTAGGGCCAACATTGTTCATCTGTTTTGTCTCAGGAGTTTTATGAAATTATCTTGTGCCTAAGTAATGATCAAAGAAATATCCCATGCCATCAATTTCTGTATGTACTAATGGGCAGAATGTAGCTATTCGACATCATAATTTATATCCTTTGTTAGAAAGCGTATGTGACCTTGTGAGAAAGCTCTCCTCTGCAGAGCACTTTTCTCCTTTGGAAAGACTGTTTCCCAGGCAGCTGTCCTACACCTAGGCTCACAGAAAACTCTATAACTCTTTTCTGGGTTCTACTCTAGGATTTGCTTTTCATCGACATGGGCAATGTGTAGATCAGATTTTAAAAGTATTATTCTTGAGTTCCTGTGGGACAGAGTCCCAGTTGGCTCTGCTTTAAGCTTTATTCCATGGTTTAGGAGGTCATATTATAAAAGAAGCTTATGAAGGGAGTTCAGTTTCCTAACAGTAATAATAATTGGGTATTTCTGTCTCTTACTCATTCTCCCACCAGCTTCTGTCAGTCCTCCTTCTAGAGTCAGTCTGTGGAGTAAGCATGCCGCTTGCTGGTCTTCTGTCACTGCTGCTCTAGCCCAGGCTCTCACTGCTTGTTAATTCGTGCGGTTTGTTTCCCCTTTCCAGCCTCTTCTCCTCAATCAGGCCTCTGAATAGCTACAACCATGACTTTCTGAAACACAGGCTCGGCCATGTCATTTCCCATGATATACAAAATAAAGTTAAAATTTTGTCTTCAGGAATTTAAAACACTCCCAGTGAGACCTTGGTGCGTCCTTCCCTCTGCTCCTCTCTGGGCATCCTTCTCGCCTTGACATCATATTGGGCTAATTGCCTTTTCTTCCAGATCCCTGCCCTTCACCATTTTCAGGCCTTCAGTTAATCTATACTATGTATTTAAAATGCTTTCCAGTTTTCAAAGTCTAATAAATTATTCAAGCACCAAGTAGAATAACTGCCATAAAGGCCTTCTAACATCTTACATCACAATGTAGTTTTAATTTTCAGTGTATAATGGAGCTGAACTGAGTCCATATAAACAGAAGGCACTCTGCTCATATTTCCAGTACTACTTTCATACTAAACAGTCCAGGCCATTCAGACTACAAGGCATGAGAAGTGCAACTGCCCAATACACACACTGGTCACAGAATGAATGCTTCTGGTCTTTGTCTTGATAAGATGCCATATTAAAGAGCCATCAGTTTTTAGACAGATGATCAAAACAAACATCCAAGATACCTCTTCATTAAAAAAAAATGTCATCATTAGCTGCATAGTTTCAAGATATTGTAAAATACTAGAAAAAATAACTTCCTTCACATCAGTATTTGTATGACTGTTTCATAAGACCAGTCACAGAAATGGGTATTTCTCTAATGACATCTACTATTTACAAAAATCTGATTCAACTGCTTAATCTGAGCATCTCAGCTCACGAGCTATGATCTGTTGGATACTAAAGCAGTAGCAGTCAACAATACAGATGATTTAAAAGTCATTCATTAAAAAATAAAAATAAATTTACTTTTCTCAGACATTTCACATTATTTATAATATGTGTATCATAGAAAGATAGTTATCTAAGAAGGTAGAAATGAGGGTGATGATATTCCCCATGGTGTCTAATAAAAAGTACACATTTATCCACTTAGCTCACGTGGAACGAACTGAAGTTCAAGTTTCTTTATTTTTGTGTTCAAACATAGGCTATGTTATATTAGTAGGAATCTTTGATGATTTATTGTTGAAAATAAGAAATTTTGAACTATGAAGGAAGAAATAGAGTAAATGGTGATTTAAACCACCACAGATATAAATAATTGCTATTATACACAAAGTATGGAAGTTCCCCCACACCAGCATGAAACCCTAGTTATGGAACAGAAAATACCACCAACAGCTGAAATACTTCCATCCTTTATGTTGAGACAAAGATCTTAAAGCTAAAAATGTATCATCCCTATGGCAAAATGTTATGTCTTACTCCAGGCCTGACTTAAATGAACCTTTTCCACAAATAAGTCAGTGGCAAAATATAGAACCTTCCTAAATGTTTCTGTACAGTTAATAATTGACTTGGTGTTTACTTCTCAGTTGCTCTCAACTTGAATTTGAAAACAGGACAAAAAAAGAAGAAAGAGAGAGAAGAGAAAAAGGAAAAAGAATTGGCTGAGCATCTTGTTTATATTGTTGTATATCTCTTTTGGTAACTTGAATGTCCTGAACTCTCTTGCCTATAATGTTTTTACCTTTTCAAATTGATTGTGCTATAATTTAGAGCTGTCTACATAACTTTACATTAAAACTCCCATAACTGATGGTGGATTAGGCTAGGAATTTGAATCTAATCCCAAATGAACCAAGTTTTAAAACCCATGGGGGCCATGCCTTGATTTAGAATATTACACTTTAGTGAAGATCTATGGTAATTGGCTTGATGATTGAAAAAGAAGTCAAGCTCTTGGGATTAGGGAGCAGATTTGTCAAAATAAAAAGAAGGGTGTGTTAAAAGCAAATTTTTTAAATTTAGGAAACTGTTGGCAATGTCAGTTCTACTTCAGAATTAAATGTTCACATTCTCCCCCCTCTCTATCCTGTCAAACTCAAGTAGAGTCAGATGTTTGCAGCCCACCCAGATGAGTGTGTATGACTTCAGAGAGTTTAGGGAAATCCCAAATAGATACTCTTTTAAGTCAACCAGGAGAAACACCAACTTCCCACTTCCTAAAGTGAAAAATGTAAGACTTCTAAAAAGTTCTTTAACTCCAAGTTTTCTTAGCAAAAAACATAGCTATTCAAATAATCATACATTATAATAGACATAAGATGTTTTCATCCATGGAAAGTATTTGCTTATTTAATATGCATTTTACTAGTTATAGTACTAGCTGGCTGACTTTCTCCTTTTTTTTTTTGAATTTGAAAACAGGAAAAATACATTTTTTAATTTGAAAACATGAAGGGATAATAGGGAGGATCTTGAGGAATAAATAAAACCCAACAGAAAAGAAAGATGAGAATACTTCACTGTAGGGAATAAATCTGTGAAAAAGTCAGGAAATCAGGAAAAAAGTATTCTGTCCAGTAACAGTGATTTATTTAGTGTGGCTGGAATATAGGAGGGAAGAGAAAGTACAAGAGGGAAAAAACTAAAATGCTAGTTTAGGGCAGATTCTGAGAGGTTATACTCCATTCCAAAGAGTGAATTTTATACTTTATGTGATAGGTAACCACTGAAATTCTAAGCAAAAGACATACCTGTTTTTTGAGTGTCCTCTATGGGCCAGGCACTGTGCTAGACACATGTGTTACCTAAGTCCACACCAAAACTCTTTGAGATAAGCACTTTTAACCCATTTTTGATGAACAAATGTAGAAACAAACAGGTGAAAAAAATGATATTAGGATACGTAACTAAGGATGAGTAGAAGACCCAAAATTTGAATCCAAGTGTGTATATTTTCATTATTTCATTCTTCTTTCTGAAAGTGACATGATTACTTCATGTTTTAAAGGTTAATTCTGGATTTAATGTAGAAGACATTTTCAAAAGAAGCCATCACTGAGGAAGGAAAGCTGAGTAAGAAGCTAGTTTTGTGGCCTATCAGGAGCGATCAGGGCCTGAACTAGGCCAGCAACACGGCAACAGGAAGGAGAAGGCAAGTAGACGATGCTTGGTGAGCAGTTTGTTGTGATAAATAATTAAGAGAGAGTAATATCGGATACGTCTCGGGTGTCTGCCCTGGGCCCCAAAATCACAGCAAAGTCCTTCAATTAAAAATGTGCATGAAACAACTTGGAAATAGGACATGGGAGAACTGTAGAAAGCACAGGCATATGTTTTCAAGAGGTTCCACATGCAAAATAAATTACATAATGCTTTAAATTAGACAACACCTTATTCTTAATTAACCTACATTTGAAGCAGTCCACAGGTTTTCCTTTCAAAGCTCACTTCATCTTGGACAAAAGCAAAGCCATCATCCATGCTGAGAGCAACAATCAAGGACCAAGAGACCCAACACATTCGCAGTAAGTAATTGCTGTTAAGGATGAGAGCACCTCTCAAAGACAAGATAAAACTGAAGCCAGGACTGAAGCCAAGAGACGGGGAAAGCAGCTGTCAGACACAGACAGGAGGCCCAGGGGGCTCACCGACACTTCAGTACAGGGGGTTACAAGGAAATCAATGGCGGGGCAGGGCCTCTGCCTCCTGGCAATACAGAAGGCGGGTCATTATCCTGATGGTGTGTTGATGTGACTGGTGGAATGTTCTGGTGTTCGCTTCTTGTCGACAGGCATAGAAAAGGACGGGAGACCTGAAGTTAGCATCATTTTCTTGACACATTCTTCCTTTCAGTGATCTTTACCTTGACTCCTCAAAATAGGTGAAGTTATTTTTATCCTTTATTACTGGGGGTGGGGGTGGGGGTGTGGGGCAGAAATATTGTGAGTTCCAGATATTCTCCTATCTTCCCCAAATGCTCTGTTGCTATTCTAGTCAAACCTAGTGAAAAATTGAATGGTGTTGGTTTAAATAAAATCACATTTTCCAGAGGTCTTATCTTTTATACTGTCTTAAAACCCTCAGCTTGAATTAGCTACGAACACAGACTGTAGTCCTAGCATAGAGCTCGCCTCTAAAATCTCTCAGTTCATTCAGTGTTTACAAATGGTCTACTGTGAACAAGAAATAGGTAGAATATGTTCCCATAGTAATAACTGAATAAGATACTTTCTAAAAGTGTTTTTGGTGAATTTTGACCAGAATGATTATAATTCATACTATTTATGGGATTAGTTAAAAGTGCCAAAGGTGAAGGGAAGAAGCACAAATTATTCTCTGCTCAGAAGTTTTTAAAATTCCTCTTCAGAAATCTGGGCTCAACTATATACTCCTAGAAAAAAGTGGAGAGTATCGCCTCCTTCATATTTTCACAATTAATGACACCTGCTATGTGCCACAGGCTGTTTGGTGCTAGGGAAACAGACATGAGTAAGATTTAGCTCTCAATTATTGAGAGGCTCTTAGTGCTCTTGAAAAGAAAGGAGCAAAAATAATTGCAGCAAAATAGACCAAGCATTTTACATTTAAAAGAGGTGTGGAAGAGAGACTTTTGTCTGATTGAGAACTTCCCCAGTGGCTCTCTCCAGGTCCCTGGGGAAAAGCCAGAGGGAGTGGCAGCTCTTTCTCTCCCTGATGGGAGACGTGTGTGGTGCCAGCCCTTCCCTGGGCTTCGAGTCACAAAGTTAATCTCCTTCAGCAAATTCTTTTCTTTCTATTGTCACACATTCAGTTGGATGTTATCGGCTCCCTTCCAAAGGTCCTAATAAAAAGGGGGCAGTGAGGGCAAATTATCCCTCCTTTCCATGGGATGTGACAAGGCTAATGGACTGTGGACATCCTGCTTCTCCTCCCCCTGCTCCTATGGATTCTTGAGATTTATCCCAGCCTCTGCTATGAGAGGTCAGAGGAGAGAGTAGTAATTCTATCCTGGAGGAAGGATATGGCCTTAGAGAAATGGCAGTTGCACAGCAAAATGTGGATTAAATTCAAAGTAACTGAAGTAACTTTTTGAACTAATGTATCATTGGATTAATTGCAAGTTCTGTAACTCATGTATGTAAATTCTGGTGTTATTGGGCTCCAAAAGGGCTGGCATGAATCTGTCCTATTTACTAATCTAACTTTGCTCACACCAATATATTTTTATTTTAGCTATTGCTATTGTCCACAAATGATAATTCTTTTTCTCTGTCATTTTAAGAGGTTGTGACAGAGACTCCATACATGTTCACCAATCTTAGACCCTCTCCCAGGGCACCAGGAAGACGTCGTTTCCCTGGCCCCCTTCAGGTGAGTGACAAATATAGAACTTTCTATGGGTGTTTTTATACAGTCAATATTTGACTATATATTCACTTCTCGGTAGCTCTTTTACTTGAATTTGGTATTTCACTCTGAGTTGCAATTTGATTTTTTTTAATCTTAAATTATTAGGGCCACAAAACTGAGTTCTGTAAGTAAGCAGAGGGGATAGGCACCACTTCGAGGGCTGGCAATAAGACACACTGATTGTCTCTCTCTTCTTCTCATACACTGCTAGAAACGGAGGACCTGGACATTGCAAAGCCACATGAAGGAATTATCATACCCAGAATAGTCATGCAATCCATGTTGGCATTTATGTTAGTAAAAACAAAGCCTCTGAGATTTGGGGATAGCTGTAAGAGAAAGTAGGGAGTTTCATCCTGATGAATGCAAAGACACTGATGTATATTTTAAGTTTGCTTAAAAAAATACATATATATATACATACACACACTATATGTTTCCTTTAAAATACATATATATTTTAAGGTTTATTAAGAAAGAAACAATTTCTTATTTCATCCCTAAAGATATACAGAGCCCTCCAGGAAAAAACCACGGCAAGTCCGCCATCACGATGCAGTGTTCTTGAGTTCCCACACCAAGCAGAGGTTATTTCTCTGACCTTGCGATGTTCTTCGAGATAGAGCTGCCTGGAAAAGAGGATGTAAGCTATGGATGAGAACAATATGTGAAAAGCTTATTTCAGATGCAACTTAGAATAGAAAATGCCAAAAACAACACAAAAAAGGGAGGTGAGGGCTTAGAAGCAGGAAAAGAATAAGTGATGGGAAATTTTTCAACTGATAAAACAGTAAGCAAAAACAAGTTGGCTAGGCAGCATGTTCTTTCCACTCACTCATTTCCACCCAATTTAGGGCTATGTATTATATTGATATAAATACTTCAAGGTTTAAACTGGCCAGTCACCAAGTAAAAGTCAGGATTCCAAGCAAACGTAGTGTGGGACTCTGGAAAGCGTATCTGTGGTTAACCTGGAAGTCAGACAGGGAGTGTGAATGCAGCGCCTACCAGGACAACAACAGGGGTGAACCCACTGGGGCCAATTTTCCAGAGAGACCAAAGAACTACCCATGGAATAAATCACCCTAAAAGATAAGAGTTTCAGCAGTCAAAATCTGACCTAAAATCAGTGAGACAGAGTTGGAGGAAATAGGCGACTTTCAGTATAGCAGGTGCCTGGCACTCTTATTGCCTTTGATGCAGGCCCAAACTCTGAGGGAGAAGAAAGAACCATAAACAAGTGATACACAGTAAGAGGACAGACTCCCTGACCACTCTGAATCTTTGAGAGCACATGGGAAGAGAGCCTCGTCAGGTGATGGTGAAGCCCTTTCCCCGCTTGGCGTTAAGACTGGAGCACAAATAGGACAGAGCACCCTGAGCTGAAAATCAGACCCTGCTAAAGCTAGAAATGAGAAGAGCCAGAAGACGGGGTAAGTGCTTCAGTAGATGTCACCACCACTGCCAGCAAACATGTGTAGCAGCCCAGTATCCTCTGTGGGTGTGGTGGTCTTGAATGGGGCTCCTGACAGGGAATAATGTCCTTCTTCCCATTCAAGTTCTGATTATTTGAGAAATTAAATTAAAGGATTAAGGTGGAGGCCAAGATTTACTGATAAAGCCAGGTCAGAGAATAGAGCATCAGAAAAAGGTCAAATGGGTCTGCTGCTACAGCCCCAGAATTAGCCCAGCTTGCTATCCAGGTGCAGCAGTGTCAGACAGAGGCACGATATCTGTGCAATGGCTAGCAATGTGGGGAACAAATGACCAGATATCTGGTCTCAATTAGGACAAATCTGAAGAGTCAGCCCTGCTCAGAGCTCTTGGCATGCAATTTAGCCTAATAGAGATGAAATGTCAGCTCACTGTGAACTAGGTTCCATAAGACCATCAAGCAGCAAGATCAGGTGGGCTCAGCAGCAATCCATTGAGAAATGGAAATGGTAAATCCAGGTTTGAACATGAATAGGGCTTACATGTGCCCTATAGGAGCTTAGGACTCCCTTATGGTTGTGATGGAAAGGAAAAATGCCAAGTTTGTGTGGGCATAGTGTGTGGATGCAAGCTGAAATGCTATGATATTGCAATACAGTTCCACTGAGGGGTGGGCTTAGAAAAAGAGATCAGGGAAGACAAATTCTCCTGATGGGTAGAGTTTGAGGCATTGCACCTGGTAATCTACTTCATATGGAAAGAAATGTACCCTGAGTTTAGAACTGACATTGACTCATGGACAGTGGAGAACACTTGGCTGGTAGATTCAGGCCTGGAAGGAGCATGATAAGAAAACTAGGAATAAGTAGGTCTAGAAAAGATGCATGTGGGTGGATCTATCAGAGTGTTCAAAAATACGAAGGTCTTTGTATCACATGGTAACACCCAGAGGACGCAAATTCACCACATTCACCACGCAAAAGACATAAACCAAGTACACAAAATCGTGCCCCAAATCGTGCCCACTGACATTAGCTGCCTCTGTCACCAGCCAGCCCGCGAAGAGGCCCATGGATGGAACGGCCGTGGTGGCAGAGGTGGCCATGCATTGGCCTCCTAACCACAAAGCTGATTTAGCTGCTGCCCTTGCTAAAGTCCAGCCGTCAAGAAAAAGAGGCCAGTGCTGAGCATGATATGGCACCTGTCTCACAGAGGCCTTCCGACCATTTCATGGCAAGTTGATGACATTGAACTCTTTCTCCCCTGAAAGAAGCAGTGATTCATCTGGACTTGAATCAACACCTATCTGGGATAGAGGTTTGCCTTTCTTACCAGCAGGGCTGTAGCCAGTCCCACTGCAAGAGGACTTGCAGTTTTTGATCTACCAGTACAGGATCTCATATGATAGCACATCAGACCAGGAAACCGTACTTCACAGCAAGGGCACATGCCCATGGGATCCATGAGTCGCACCACAGGCCACGACACTCCAACGCTGCCAGCCTGCCGGAGCAGTTGAATGGCCTTATAATGCAGCTGAGGCACAGCTTGAGGCGCACGTCCTTAATCAGTGAACATCGTATGGCGCTGGTGCTGGCTCCCCATATGTGGGATGCATGGGTGTGCAGAGAGAAGGGTCAGAGCAGGAGTGGCCCGATTTGCTGTCGCTCCCAGGGACCTTGTTCCCAGAAGGTGAATGCTTCCATCAAGGGACACAACCAGAGTTATATTAAATTTTAAATTAAAGGCATTTATTTCTTACTTTGGGGTCCTTGTACCAAGAGACCAGCAGGCAAAGAAAGGAATTATCATCCTGGCAGAGGCAATTAAAAGTAGGGCTGCTGTGATGGATGAGGGATAATGGAGAATATTTCTGACCCTCAGATGATCCCATACAGCACCCCTGGCACTTAAGCAGTACATGGACAACTGTAGCGTCCAGGTGTGCGAGGGGTGTGATGAGCAGGGAACCAGCCCCTGAACAGTGAGCATCTGGGTCACCTCACCACATAAGCCAACAATGCCAGCAGTAGGGCCAGCCTAGGATGAGAGGAGTCTACAATGAGTAACAGGAGAGAAAAGTAACGAATATATATCATTTAACCATTTTGAGAATTTTCTTCATCTTGACTGGTACTCTGCATTATTTTTAAAAATATTTTTAAAATATTCAATGTCTCTGGGTTACACTGGGTCCTATCTGCTAAATGAATCTTTTAAGCTTCATAAGATTAGAACAACAACTTCGCTATTTCCTGACTCACTTCCTACGTATTTCCACTATTGTGAAATTGCTGCTTCAGGAAGGATGTTTGCTTAATAGTAATCAGCTATAAAAATAAAGAATGCGGAATTCTATTTTCAAAATATTAGGCTCTAAAGTTAGACAAAGAACCCTGTGGCAGCAGGTGAGTTAGGAAATGGAGAAGGCTTACTTGACTTCCCGAGAGAAGGAAAAGAGTAGAAAAAGAAGAAAAGGCATAGCAGGAGGACGGCTCGTTCTGCAGGCGGGCTGATGAGAAATGTGGCAGATGTTCATTTGTGACAAGGAGAGTGACTAGAGAGAGTAGCTGACCAGGGTCGTGGTGGACAAGGAGATGGGGTGACCTCCCTTGAATAACTGAGGGCACTTACTGGGAAAACAGACCTAAGATCAGGACTGGGAGAGTGATGCAAAGAGGCAAAAAAAAAACAAACAAACCAGAAAGGATATTAGAACTACTACTGAGTAGGACAGAGAACTGGGCCAGGATCCTGGAAACAGCAGAAAGAGGACATGTGCTGTGTTTTAGGAAGTGCAGTCCCCACCCAGGAGCCTCCTGAGATGTAGAGTTGTGTGCACAGAGCCCTGGAGCCTCCTTTTAACTTGCTGGTCAGGACTTTGTGGGAAATGTCATCAAACTCTAAAACTGCCTTATCTGAAAAAGGATGGGAAACTTCTGGTTCTCAAACTAGCCTCAAGGGAAGGCAGAAAGGACAGGAACTGAAGCAAGGGAATCAGGGAAGGAAGAAAAATACAGACCAAAGAGGGAAGTAAAGAAAAGTCCAGTAACCCCCTTCTCCCCATCATGAATGTTGAACACATGTAAACAAAATCAACCCTGTGGACAAAACAGCCCATACAAATGATTATTTTCCTTTTCTGCACTTCATTTTCTCTCTCTGAACGACTAGGCCACCCAGACTTTATTAACCACTTTGCTGTGTGTATGCATGGTTGTGTTTAAATTAATTTGATTTTAATTTATATTTCCATTTATTAACCAACTCTATATATATGTATTTATCAAAAAAAATCTTAAGTCTCAGCTAAAATAATAAGACCTCAAAATGGATTCTTGAGGTTTTTTTAAGAACTCAATGCTCACACCCTAATCTCTACAGAAGAATTTATTTAATGTGTGTCATAAGCAAGTCAATGTACTAAGCATCTTAAAAGATAAATCTTAGAACAAATGTTTCTGGAGTCAAGAAATATGTTAGGTAAAGTAAGTTCCACCTCCATTAAAAGACAATATATCATCAGTTTCACATAATAGAAGTTTATTTCTCAGGCATGTAAAGTCTATTTTTTGCTTGTTTGTTTTGTTGGGCCAGAGGGTTGTAGAGATTGTGCTTTTAACCAGCCATTCCAGGACCGATCTGCCATCCTCAACATGCGCGTTCATAGTCATCCTGGCCATCATCATCTTTCTGGCCAGTAAAGAAAGAAAATCTGGATGAGCACACAGGAGATTTTCATGGACAGGGCCTAGAAGCTGTGTGATCATTTCAGTCCACATTCTACTGACCAGAACAGTCACATGGCCTAAGAAGTCATCAGGAGAATCTGAGAAATATACTTCCTGGTTAGACAGTCACTTCCCAGAAATAAATTTACACTATAGAAGTGAAACATGAGTATATAGCAGACAGCCAGTTGTTTCTACCTCAAGATGTTTACAGTGTAGGAGATATGAGGGATGATCCATAGACATATAATTTCAATATAGGATCTTCATTGTGGGGAGTGTCTAAGAGGCTTTTCTACATAAGAAAAGAAAAGGGCTCATATCTATGCCACTATTTGCAGTAACTGTTGTTAATAGCAGCCAGTTTACCAAATCTTTTCCTTAAGAAAAGCCATTTGTATTGGCTAAGTACTCTAAATATCCCACCTGCTAGTCATCTAACTACCTGAACATTTCATTCCAGTCCAAGAAACAACTAAACATCTCAGCACAAATCCCATAATTTCTTACTCATGTGCTTTTATTTCTTTAATGAACTTTATTTATGTGCCAAATGCCATTACAGTCCTGGAATATTGTATGTGGGGGTTTGGGGATAGCTTTTTCCTCATATATAGAATAACTTTGCTCTGTATTTGCACCCAAATCTTACCATTCCCTCAAAGTCCAGTTCATATCATTCTTTCCAATAAAACCTTCTTGGAACAATCAAAATTGAGTTAAGTTATCCTCTTCCAAATTCCTATACAGGGATATCTTGTGGATATTGCAGGTTCAGTTACTGAATACTTCAATAAAGCAAATACTGCAATAAAATAAGTAAAATAAAATTTTGGTTTCCTAGTGCATATAAATAAAAGTCATAGTTACACTATATTGTCACCTATTAAGTGTACGTTAGAATTATGTCTAAAAAGCCAATATATATACCTTAATCAAAAATATTTTATTGCTAAAAATTACTAAACATCTTCTGAGCTTTAAGCAAGTCATAATTTTTGTTGGTAAAGGGTCTTGGTTCAGTTTGGTCTTGCTGATTGATTGGGGTGATGGTTGCTGAAGGTTGGGGTTGCTGTGATAAGACAACAGTGAAGTTTGCCACTTCGACTGACCCTTCTTTTCACAAACAATTTCTCTCTGTCACACAATGCTATTGGGTAGCATTTTACCCACAGTAGAACTTCTTTCAAAATTGGAGTCAATCCTCTCAAATCCTTCTCCTGCTTTATCAACTAAGTTTACGTAATATTCTAAATCTTTTGTTATCACTTCAAAAATCTTCACAGCGTCTTCACCAGGAGTAGTTCCCATCTCGAGAAATCACTTTCTGCACTCATCGATAAGAAGCAACTCCTCATCCATTCAGTTGTTACCATGAGATCGCACCGATCCACTCACACCCAGGCCCCACTTCTACTGTGAGCTCTCTTTCTGTTTCCACCACATCTGCAGTTATTTCCTTCAGTGAGGTCTTGAACCCCTCAAAGCCATCCATAAGGGTTGAAATCAATTTCTTTCAAACTCTTGTTCATGTTGATATTTTGACCACTCCCCATGAATCATAAATGTCCTTTATGGCATCTAGAATGGTGAATCTTTTCCAGGAGGTTTTCAATTTACTTTACCCAGATCTATCAGAGGAATAACTATGGCTGTTATAGTATTATGAAAAGTATTTCTGGAATCACAAGATCTGAAAATCAACATTACTTCTTAATCCATAGGCTCCAGAATGGATGTTGTTTTAACAGGCTTGAAAACAACATGAATCTTGTTGTCCATCTCCATCAGAGCTTTGGTGACGAGATGCATTGTCAATGAGCAGTAATCTTTTAAAAGGAACTTTTTTTTTCCTGAACAGTAGGTCCCAACAGTGATAAAATTTCTTGTAAGCCATGTTGAAAACAGATGTGTTGTCATCCAGCCTTTGTTGTATCATTTATAGTGCATAGGCAGAGTACATTTAGTATAATTCTGAAGGGTACTAGCATTTCTGAAATGGTAAATGAGCACTGGCTTCAACTTAAAGTCACCAGCTACATTAGCCCCTAACAAGAGAGTCAGCTTATCCTTTGACACTTCCAAGCCATTCATTGACATTTCCTCTCTAGCTATGAAAGTCCTAGATGGCATCTTGTTCCAATATTAGGCGATTTTGTCTATGCTGAAAATCTGTTGTTTAGCATCATCACCTTCATTAATTATTTTAGCTAGATTTTCTGGGTAATTTGCTACAGCTTCTCCATCAGCACTCGCTGCTTCACCTTACGCTTTTATGTTATGGAGATGGCTTCTTTCCTTAAACCTCATGAATCAACCCTTGCTAGCTTCAAGCTTTTTTTCAGTAGCTTACTCACCTCTCTCAACTTTCATAGACCGAAAGGAGTTAGAGTTAGGCCTTGCTCTGGTTTACGTTTTGGTTTAAGGGACTATTATGGCTGGGTTGATCTTCTATCCAGACCATTAAAACTTTCTCCACATAACATCTCCAATAAAGCTGCTTCATTTTCTTATCATTCATGTGTTCACTGAAATAGCATTTTTAATTTCCTTCAAGAACCTTTCCTTTGTATTCACTACTTGGCTAACCGCTTGGCACAAGAGGCCTAGCTTTCAGTTTATCAGGACTTTTGACATGCCTTCCTCACTAAACATAATCACTCCTAGTGAGAGCTGCGCAGCTCTTCTTTTTTATTGAACACTTAGAGGCCAAGGTAAGGTTAATATAACTGAGCTCATTTCAGTATTGCTGTGTCTCAGGAAATAGGGTGGCCTGAGGAGAGGGAGAGAGATGGGGAAACAGCCAATCAGTGAAGCAGTTAGAATACACTCATTTATCGATTAAGTTCACTGCTTACACAGGTGAGGTTTATTGTGCCCCAAAACAAATACAGTAGTAATATCACTGTGATCACTGATCACAAATCATCATAACAAAAATAGTAATAATGAAAAAGTTTGAAATATTGGGAGAATTACCAAAATGTGACTTAGAGACATGAAGTGAGTAAATACACTCTATTGGAAAAATGGCTCCAAATGACTTGCTTAACACAAGGTTGCCACTAACCTTCAATTTGTAAAAAAAAATGCAATATCTACAAAGTCCAATAAAGCAAAGGAATGATAATAAAATGAGGAATGACTCTGTTACTTTCTATCTGTATTCTCCCCTATAGGCAATTAACCTTATAGGGACTTATTTTGTGCCCCTTTTATTGTTAAACTGCTATTTATTCTGAGTTTATATCCCCTGTGGAAGTTCCTAAAGGAAAGAGTCCATGTGCTGAGTCCGTTTTTTCAAGTCTCCTAAGCATAAAGTAAAAGGTTTTCAATAATAACTGTTTATAAATATATTTTACTTTGCAACTATTCATGAGAAATTCTAATTGCTTGATATACTCAACCTTGTAGAGTAAAAACAAAGAAACATATATAAAAGTGTTTGCATATTATGTTACTTCTTTTAAAAAAGGAAAAGAAAAATGATAAATATGGTAGAGAATGGTGGATACTCAGCAGACTCGGTTCTCTCCTTACAGTCAGGCATGGCGATGCCCAGCTGTAAAGTGGACTCTAAGGGGAAATGACATGTTCCACTGATACACCATGAGGCAGTGGGCAGGCCTCCTCCAGACTTTGTTCCACTTCCTGCCAGCTGGAAACTAGACACACACACACCCAGATTTAATATGCAGATGACGACAATGCCCCAGAGAATGGCTGAGCTGCCCTTCGAGGTGGGAGGAGGGCATATCTTCCTGCCCTCTTACTGGGGAGATGTTTCACCACTGCCTTTGGAGTCTTGTTATAGCCATTACTGCAGACAGTAACATATCTATTATTATTGTATTTAAATTTCAGGTGAATGAGATTTAATTCCTTGGCTCTCATGTCTAGTCAGGTTGGGCATGGGGTGGCCAAAGTCCCAGAGCTGGCCTATCACCCTTGACAATGGATGTCTTCAAGCATTTACCACAATGGTATGGACAAATTTTATCTTTTCTTTTAAATGTGCACTATGATGTGAAAAGGTTAGGTTAGTTTTCTAAACATGTCCGCCAAATTCTTAAGCTTCCATATTTATACGTCTTATCACTATATCACCCACCATCCTCAGTGCCATGCCTGTAACCTGGTGCCAGACGTTGAATATTAAAACAAAGAAACTGAAAGCTATTTCCTCCCTTTAAATGGTTTCTCATCCTCTCTTTGTTGTCCCTCTTTTCTGCACGAGCCATAAGCTTGAGTATGCGACAGGACGGATCTTCCTTTTAACTAAAACTGGAAATTAAAAGCTCCTCTACTATTCATTTCCCTTTTAGGCAAGCTCCTTGGAAACCATAAAAAGGGAAATTTTTGTGACTCTTCCTGCGGTCAGCATTCAGGCCCTTCCTTTCACATTCTTCCTGCTTCTTGTGGCCAGAGCCTTTGTCTCCTGTGGTTTCTGCTTCTCTGCCTAGGTATCCATTACTGAGTTTTTGGGGTGGGATGGTGGTGTATTTCCACTAGGTTCCCATTCAAGCATGACTCTCCTTGGCCTGAATTATTTTACTTTACCATTCATCAAAATGAACCCATGTCCCAACCACTATAACATTATTACAAAATAAAAATGTTTTCAATTACAGCAATTCAGATTTACTCCTGGAATACACCTAAGATAACTTTACTCACATGCCCCAAAAGCTAAATCCATGCTTTTAGTTATATCATAAAAAAATGTCATTAAAAAAATGGGGCATCTTTAAATATCCTGGAGTTCAAATATGGAGAATATTTGCAAAAATCTCTGAGGGTTTCTGATCATCCAGAAACAACATTATCAACAAGGACCTGTTAAATGTATATTCCATTCCAATAGAATCTGGAAGGAAATCGTGAAATGGGAAAATAACATCAGTGGACTTTCTGTCCAGCTAAAGGCTCTCTCAGCTACTCCACAGGAGGCAAACAAAAGCCCACACTACTGTGTTCCACTATCTGGAAGCCCAGAATGCCAGATCTAGTGCTCTCTAATTTACCATCCTTATTTGTAGATTACAAAGCTTCAGAGCAAAAAGATTAAGTGGGTTACCTCACTTAATAAAGGTACAAGGTTAAAAATCCACAGGTAGATAGCCTGTCTCAGATCTGAGTTTTATAAACTGCCCACGCTGTCTCCCTAGCTAAAGCTGGAACATGAGACTGTCACTTGCTCAGTGATGCAATGCCCCGGCAATACTTCAGTATTACTGGAATGCCACAGGCTGATCTCTGTTTTCATTAAGTGCACTAGAACAGGGCAGTCTGCCTTGTACAGAATTTATACATCAGAACAAAATCTACAGCTTACAAAGCTACTCCAGGTGGAATAGAAAGTACTAATAACACTACATGAATATTTTGTTGAGAAATAATTTATGGAACCTTTTGTGTGTCAACCAGTGACTCTTGCTCATACCAGCATATAGACTTAACCTGATTCCACATAACAGCTACTATTAGCCAGCTCCCTGACCTGCCACTTAAATACTACCCATTATTTCATATTCTAGGAGTTCAAATTTGGTGAGCTATTTTCCTCAAAGCTGGAAAACAGCAAAAAATCCACTATATTATTTTGAGAAAATTGCTGCCAGTGATTTGAATGTGTTGGAGTAGATCAAATAAATTGAGAAAAAATTTTCTTCCCTTTCAGTTTTCTCTCATCTTTATTCTACCTTTCTATCATTTTATACTCTTTACAGTGCCCCATCCTTAATCAATATCTCCCTGACTTTTTAGAAAAGCATTTTGCTTTTCCCCAGTGTTGAGTTGTCCACATTCAGAGCACTTAATAGTTACTTGTTTTTCAAAATGACTTGTGCCACCTGTACCCAAACGTCAGAAACATTGTCCAGACCCTCTTTTATGGCCCCTCACCACCTGAAACATAGGCTCATCATAACACGGACATGTCTTCGTGTAATTTATTTAAATGATCACCACTGTACTGCAATGTCCTTGAAGGCACAATGTCTTATTTATCTTTACATCTCATCCCTGTTACTCCTGACGAACAGCCTGTTTGCTGAAGGAATGAAAACATCATTTAATCTATCAGTAAGTCAAACAGTAGTGTTCTGCATAGGGAATGTAAGGGTCAGGATGGCTAGCTAAAAGAGGAAAGAGGGAAAGAACTTTCTCCTTTGGTCCAGGAGCAGCTTTCCACAGAGAAATATTGCACTCTTACATGGATATTCTGTTTTTCTGGATGATTGTCTCATTTTAGCACGATTTACAATAAAGATGAGTCTTTTACATTAAGCAGTCTTTGTGTTTAGCATTTCATTGTTCTCTTATGATAATTATAGCATATTTGATAAAAAGCCAGTATTTTCTTTAGGGTAAGATTAAACTCTAAGGGCATAGGTGTCAGAAGGAATATGTGAGAGGGAAGATGCTCCGTGTAAGAGAGGAGAGGAAGCCGCTGTAACAGTTCTCCATAGGAAGTGATAACTGCACATGCGCAAGAAAGAAGAAGGAGAAAGGAGAGAGAAGGGAAAAGAGATTACGACATTTATGGTTTCACTTGAGGCTGTTTGACTTGTTATTCTGACCTTGCCTGTGTTGAGTTGCTAAAGAATAAGCAAAACCTATAATGAAATAGAGAAAAATAGGAAATTTTTCTATGGAATCAGTGGAAACCATGCAATTTAAGACCTCCAACTCCCAGAATTCACAGAAAAATTGGTGTGGATTTGGGTTATGCAGGCTATGAAATCCACAATGCAGGGACAGTTTTACCCAGAACTTGAAGGGAAAAGAAAGACCAAGTATGATTCACACATGGTTTCTGAGAATGAACTAATATGAACTGAAATAAAATTACCAAAAGATGGTTTCAGAGAAATACATAAATTGGTGCATAGAAATTTTACTAGATTAGAGGCTAGTCTTGACTTTAGATATTGAACCTATAACCATCCTCACACTAAAAGGCAGATAGAAAAACATGCCTAAGAAAAACGAGATAAATTTTTGGTTAGTTTACAGGAAAGTGTTTCAAGTGATAATTACAGAAGCTAGACTTTAACTCCATTTGTACAAGAAGTTGGGTTTGCATCAGTGAGTGTGTGTGAAGTGGTAGGAAGAAGTGGAAAGAAAATCTTAACAGAAATGGTCCGTTTCTCAATTGTGTGTTATGGAGTATAGACTTCCCAGAGGCCTTTGCCATCATAATCCTTGGAGGACACAATTTTTTATTTTATTGTTGGAATCAAATCATTACTTTTGATCTGTCAGAACTCTATGGTTCCCCTTGGAATTTCAAGTGCCCCAAATTTAACTACAGGCTTAACATAACAAAACTCCATGAGAGGAGAGCCCTTTACACTTTGCAAAAAAAAAAAGAAAAACCATTTGTTCTATTATTTTGGTGATTTTCTCATATCAAAGGTGATTGTGACGATGAGTTTTATGGGACACCTTGGCTGGGCAGTAGTACCCAGTGACTCAAACACTAGTTTAGGTGTTGCTGTGAAAGGTATTTTGTAGATGTGGTGAACATCTACAATCAGTTGAACTTTAAGTAAAGATTATCCTCAATAATGCGGGTGGCCCTCCCTCATCCAATCAGGAAGGCCTTAAGAGCAAAATCAGTTTCTCTTTTGACATGCATATACTGTGCATGCTACTGGTTCTGTTTCTGTGGAGAGCTCTGACCTATACAGGAGACAAACAGATCGCCCCCGGGACTGGCACCGGGATTGCCTGATACTCGCAAGAGTGGAGTAGGAGGGATGATTAACCTAGAAAAAGAATTTTATTGATACATTTTTTAGATAGTAGACATAAAACTATCTTCTTGAGCTGAGAAATCAGATAAAAGCCAATTAAAGAAAAAAGTCAAGCATTATTAAAGGTTGCTAAAGACAATCTGATTATGGACCAGACTGCATTTTAGGTTGAATGGAGCAATAACCATCTTAGAGGAAAATGTGCTACTTCGTATAGTACTAAAATACAGGTCTTCTTCTCCCCACCCCTAAATTATAATCTCCTGGGAGGCAAGGAATGTGTTTTAGCACGCCTTGTTCACAGTAGGAACACCATAAATGGTTGCTGAATAAAGGAATGAGTAAATTAGCATCCTGAATGGTAATCATTTGACACACATAGTCTGGATGCCTCCTGTGCTCCAGCTCTGTGCTAAGCATGGTAAATACACGCCGTCCTTCCCTCATGCAAGCATGCCATGACTTACCTAACCCAGGGGCTGACAAAGGCACCTGGGGACACACTGGAGGAAAAGGAGATAAGCCTGATTTATGTCAAACTCAGAAGTCAGCTGTTTTCCCCAGAACATTTGGTTTGACTTAACTCTTATATGCTTGAACCATTCTGTGGAGACAGTACACAGTTAAGGACATCACTGGAGTCATCAGGCAGACCCAAGCCTATATCCTGTGTGACCTTGAGCAAGTTGCTTAACATCTCTGAACCTCAGGGTTCCCAGCTATAAAGTAAGCACAATACGTAACTGACAGGGTGTATATGCTTGTGTAGAATAATGTAATGCCAGTAGAGCTTGCAGCTCAGTGCCCAGTGTGAGCAAAGTCAGCAACGAATGGGAACTACACCTGATGCCCTTTACATTTAATGGTCACACAGTCTCTGAGGGGTCAGGTCCTTAAGCTAAACAACCACAATCCTAAACAATACTTCCCCTTATTTATGAAGGCCTACCTCCGTCAGGCTCAGAGCAGCTTCCCTCCTGTCAGGATGACTTTCAGGCTGTGCTCAAACCATTAGTTTATCCAAGGGAAAATCCCCAACATGTGATGGTGGCACCATAAGAAGAAAGTTCCAGGAAAAAAATAAATATAGGTATATATCTATATATCTATATATCTAAATATAGATATATATATATATCACATATATCTACTATATATAAAATACATATATATATCCATTATTATATATATAATTTATAAATACAAGTAGTAGGTATATATAGACTCATGACAATCATAGACGATTAGATATGGCAGAAGTGTAGAGATCATCTAAATCTCACTTCATAAAAGCTTTGAAAAGCAAACTAATTTTTCCAAGGGCACCAATTAGTTAGTGGCAGAGTGATGAGAATCCGTAAGTTCAGAGATAGGATCTCTCTCTGTTACTACAATTTTTCTCCATACTTAAGGATTCTTGTTCTTCAAAGATAGTTATTTCCAAAACAAGCCCTGCTACTTAGACTATCTCTGTAAAAATAAAAATGACTATACTTTTTCCTCTAACATAATTTATATTTTTTAATAAATGTCTCTGGTCGCTACATGGAAGGCACAAGGGTATTGTAACTGGGTGACCAATCGATCTGTCATCACCACGTGCCAGATGCTATACTAAGTGCTTTAAGGCCTGTGCTTTCTCAGCTAATCGTACACATAACCCAGGCCTCTCTCTCTTTTTTGTTTTTTTTTTCAAAATTATCCGGATGGGTTAACCTGGGCTCAGTGAGGTTAGGTAATGTGTAAAGTTCACCCAGCTACCAAGTGGAAAGGCAAGATTTGGAGCTCTTCAGCCTGACTCCAGAGGTACAGAGACGAGGGAGGTTTTTGGCACCATGGGTTGCTAGGTCCTTTAGCTTTATCCCATTAGCCTGTACTCAGGCTTCCCTGCCCAATCTTGATGGACTCTGTGAGGGCTTGACTTGATTCTTTAGTTGGTTGGCTGGAGATTACCATCACGTAAATCAGAAGAAACCGGTGCAGGGTTTTGGGCTGATGTAGCGAAGGAGCAGCATGGATCAGCCTGGGCCTTTCGCTCCTGCAGATGATGACACAGGAGCGCAGCTTCCCCGAGGTCCCTGAGGCATGGCAGACCATGCAGCAGGAGGGCCCAGCGTCCTGCAGACCTGACCAAAATCAGCATTTCACAGACAGCTTTTCAGATCATGAAAAATTCCATTTCCCTAACATCTTTAAAAGGCCACTGATCATTTAGGTATGCTAAATTCAATCAGAAAATGAGTAGGGTGTGATGAAGTGGTCTTTACTTCAAAGTCACAGTAAAGCATGTTGATGACTACAGTGGTAGCAGAAGAAGAGAATCAGATGGAGTATCTCTCTCACATAAAGAACACAACTGCAGTAATAAGTAACACTTTTATAGATCTGTTCACTTGATGGAGTATGGAAATTGAAGTGAATTGAAGGCAGAAATGGGTTTCCCTCACATCAGCCATATAATCTAGGGCTTGTCAGTGATGCAGGATGAACTTCAGTATCTTTTTGAAATTGGCAGGATTAATCCAGTGGCCTCCAGTGGCCGGCCAGCATTTTCTGAAAACTTCACAGGATAATTCAATTGAAAAGAAAATGATATCAGGGCAGGTATGGGACATGGGATTTCACGCCATCCTCGAATGACAACCATTAACCTTATTGCTAAATGACACAACCACAAACAGTATGACTCTCTTCGTTCTTTCTGTGGTTATTCAAGAGGTGAGAAAACACCAGCTCTTGGGAAACTTCTGGAGAAAAAGGAGACTAGATGAGGCATATTTTCCCTCAAGTGTATTTAAAACCCAAGGATGGTAATCAACTTTTGAAAGTATTAGCCACCCCTCTTTCCTTCTCAAACACTCCATTTTACTTCCACCCACTCAACACTTCAGTTAATAAGACCACTTAGTCATGGAATAAAAGGAAGTAAACAAGACTGGTGGTTGCTTAATTATTTCACGTGTTAAAAAACTTTAAACAGTTTCACTAGATATACAAATTCCAATGGAAAATTTTAATATGGCAGATGAATTCTTGGAGTTGGAAGATACAGGAAGAGGCTCCCTCATTCAATCTCATACCTGAAGAAAATATTCTGTCTATGATAGCCTGCACAGAAAGCCATCGGGCAGCTCCTGGAAGTGATCCAGTAACAAGGCACTCCTTAGTGGGGGATGAGGACTGGGGCTTGGGAAGTTGACTTCTTTTATGTATAATAATTGTTTAACTCTCTGACTCCCTGTATCACCTTGCAGTCGGTCCCCCTCCTGTGCGCACACATGGTGCCACGTGCCTCCCTCTTGGCATTCACCTCCTTTTATTTGTATTACAAGTGCTCACTCTTTCAAGGCAGGGACTGTGCCTGTCTCATTCCCTCCGCTTTCCCCAGCATATAGCACACTACATGGTAATGGATTCTTTAAGAAATAGTTCATGATTTCATGTTGAATGGTTTTGCCACATTCCATAGAAATTTGCAGGGTAAATCAAGCTATCTTTCCACATAACTCCTTTACATATTTTAAATATTTAACAGATCTTATCTTCTCTAGAAGTAACAACCCCGTATCTTGTGGCAACTCCCAGAACCTCCTCCACTGGACTCAGCCAAACCCCTAAAAAGTGCTACAAAGACTGTGGGCAGAGGATTCCAGCAGAATTATATTGCAGTAATAAGGTCCTATTCATTTTCAAGTGATTTTATTTGAAGGAAGCTCTTCCCTATTGTGTGAACCTGAATTCCACATTTGAACTTATTCCTGTTAACTTTTTCAGTTCTTAGTCCATGCTATTAAGAACATTGCTTATTCTCAATCCTCTCATTTCACTCTTGAGATGCGCCCCTCAACTGCGCACAAGGTCAATGCCATAGGCACTCTGAAAAGGATTAGAATTGAAGGAAGCAATCATGCTAATAATACAGAACCAGAATTTTAAAAATTTGCCTATAATTTGAGAGAAAGGGGTCCATAATATGTGCAGTATGGATGTTAGTACAGTTTTATGCATGAGGTCCCTTGGTAATGCTGACAGGCATGTGCCTTCCCCACTGTCTCCCTCGGCAAGAGCCCATTCTTCCACTCAGATCACCCCTCCCTCTCTTCTAAATAATCTCACAGATGAGGAAAGCAAGACACGTCATCTGATTGTCAAAAAGTTGAGGCTTTTTACATATGACAGTCAATTAGAGAGTCTTCAAATCTAATCTAATCATTCCTATAAATCTGCATTACTTTTTACTACCCACTCTGTTTCAGGTATCCCCATCAGAATTCCAGATTAGAACTAATACCTATCTTTCAATATTTCCTGTCCTCACTTGCCTTTATGCAATCTGTTACTAAACCCTGACATGTCTATCTTTAAAGTGGTAGTAAGATTCTTCTTTTTCTTCATATTCTAGGTTCAATATGTTTAATTCACTTAACAAAAGCCAATTACAATCTTACCCTGTACCAGGCAATGTATTTGGTGTTAGGGGTATAATTAGTTTATTTATATTCCCATCACATTCCAGAAAGTTATATAAATGAGTTATAAAATTATGAAATAGAGAGAGAAAGGAAGGAAGGAAGGGAGGGAGAGAGAAAGAGAAAAAGACAGAAAGAAAAAGAAGAAAAAGAAAAAGAAAGAAAGAAAGAAGAAAGAAAGAAAGAAAGAAAAGAAAAGAAGAGAGAAAGAAAGAAAGAAAGAAAGAAAAGAAAGGAAGAGAAAGAAAGAAACATGACATTAAAAATAGGAGCAAATGGGAAAAATTTAAGACCAAGGCCAAAAATCAGGAATAAGGTTTAAAATCCATCCCTTGGAGGTCTATAAATTTCCTGTGGTAAGATCAGAGTTAACTTTGAATTATTTGACAGTCAAAGCAAAATGGAAAAACTTAATCAATTTTACAATCAAAAGTGTTCTTAGCATAAAGACAGAATTGCTCAGAAATACCCTTCTTCTTGGTCCTAAAAGCAGAAAGGTGTTTTTCTTCAAAGGTCCATATGAAAATAGAAATGGTGAAGTGTCTCCTCTCTTTGAAAAAATAATACCTGGAGTTCCTCACTAACCACTTTCTATTTATTTTTCCTTTTGCTCAGGCATTCTCTTGACTCACTTCTTATTCACTTGTCAACCTACCTCACTAAACTCTATCCTCACAACTTCTCTGAAAGCCTCCTGACAAATGAAGTTAATGTGCCCCATGACTTCACATATTTGCTACAGATTATTTTCATCCACTCTGTTTCCCTTTTCAAGTTGCCTTGCAGGCTCCTGCCAGAGTTGTTTGTATGAAAGAGCCACCTTGATGTGGTTATTACTGGGCCGATGAACGTGCTGGGCACTTTTTAGGGGTTTGGCTGAGTCCAGTGGAGGAGGTTCTGGGAGTTGCCACAAGATACGGAGTTGTTACTTCTAGAGAAGATAAGATCTGTTAAATATTTAAAATATGTAAAGGAGTTATGTGGAAAGATAGCTTGATTTACCCTGCAAATTTCTATGGAATGTGGCAAAACCATTCAACATGAAATCATGAACTATTCCAACCACATCAAGCCTGAATTCTTCCCAGTTTCTAAGGTGTTCATATCCAACTGTATTTCCCATAATCTAACACACACTCTCAAGTCCACTCATGAAGAATGGTGTGTTTGCCTCCCCAGCCCTGTATCCCTCCCCCCTCTGAAGCCTCGGGATCCCTACTCACGCGTTGAGCACTGCCTCTGGGCTCCGATCAATGGTGGTAGGTCGAACTGGTCCTGCTGTTTGCTTCCACCCCGACATGAGTAACTTTCATCTTTTCTCCTGATCACTAATGCTTCATACTGACTTAATTTACTATTAACCCAGTGCACCCAGGCACTAACACCAGACCTCCACCAGTAGTGGGTCTCCACTAGCTTCTTAACTTCCTGGATTTCTGTTTGTTGACTGCTGCCTCAGCTTCTGCTGATTGCCTTTTTCCTGCTTCCCCTTGTTTTGGGTCCTTGATTAGAGTTACCCACTTCACTTTCTCCCGACAGTCAAACACCCTGGTTTCACACACTGACCCACATGTCCACCTCTCAGGCAACCTGATTCCATGTTCTAGAGCTGGCTTAGAGTTGAGTCCATCAGTTCTAGCTCCTGGAGTTCTCCAGTCTCGTCCAGACAGCCTCTTCATTTTAGGGTCCAAAACAGATTTATTCTACCCCCATGTGTTTTCTGTTCCTTTCTTTTTCCCCCCAGCTTTTATTGAAGTATAATTGAAAAATAAAAACTGCTTACATTTAAGGAGCACAACATGATGTTTTGATATACATACACATTGTAAAATAATTACCGCAAACAAGCTAATTAACATAACTATCACATCATACAGATTTTATTTTTGGTGTTGGGTATTTTTGGTGAATACAATATGATCTACTACCTTAGCAAATTTCAGTATACGATACAGTATTATTAACTATAGTCACTGGGTTATACATTAGGTCTCCAGACCTCATTCATTCTGCATAACAGAAAATTTTAAAGCCTTTGACCAACACCTTCCCCTTTATCCCCCCCAAGCCCCAGGTATCCACCCTTCTGCTCTCTGCTGCTGTGAGTCCTTTGTGATTTTCTTTTTTTGTGCTGGTACCCAGTTTTAGAATGTCATTCCTCTTTTCTGAAAAGCCAAATCTATCCTTCAAAGACCACCTCAAATCCTACTTCAACAAGAATATTCTAGGTTTCCACTAGTATATCATCTGTGAACTTTATATTCGTTATAATCTTTACTACATAAAATAATGTCTTATCCTCCTATATTTCCCCAAGTATATTATACCATATTTGCTAACAGCATTGCAATGATATGGCAAATATTTTATTTCAGCATGAAATTGCATTTCAATATTCAGAATATTCAAAATAGAGTTGTGTGGAAACACATTGTGAAGTGTTAGACTATAAATGTAATCCGTATATAGATGGAAAAATAGATAAGTAGCTGATAGATCATTTACATAATGTCAAAACTAGAAAAATTTTAGTTTCAGGCTCTCGGTCATCTTCCAACATTAATCTACTCCATTGGCGGTGTTGTTCTAGAGAACATATATTAAGTATATTAAAGACAAACTGGAGAGAGTAAAATATAAACCCTATAATGTGAGCAGATTTTGGATGAACTACTTTAAGTAATATTGTCTCTTAGGAGATTAAACGCATATTCCCATATATGATATTGTGACTTTCTTGCACATAAAAGAAATATTTAGCATCATATGACCAAACTTGCTACAAATTATGTTTATTTAGTATTTTTTGACAAATGAGCAGTTAAAATTGGGTTGATGGGTTAACTGAAAGGAACTATCATTACAACACAAAATAAAGTGGGATGGTGAGACTGGCTCTCTAAGATCTATCTAGCTTGACAATTGTTGGATTCTATGAAATACTAAATCTGCTGACAACATATTCTTGAGATAACTTCCTTTTTCAATAATATAAACATTGTATACAAAGAAATGAACCTGGATAATGTTTTCTGATGGTTTTTAACTTTATTTCAAGACTACAGTCTTTGTGATTAGAAGACTGGATTGAGTCTGGGCTACACCAATAAACAGCTGTGTGACCTAGGACAAGTCACTTAACCTCTCTGACCTTATTCCTTTATTTATACTGTAGGGAAAATCAAAATAATTACCCTTTCTTCCTCAAAATAATATTATGAAAAATGTGTGAGATAACATATTAAAGTGTTATGAAAATAATTTTATAGAAAATTAATGATTACTTTATGAATAAACACAACCATCTAAAAACTAAACCTCAAGATTATATTCACTCAACTTGAAATAACTAAAATTTTACATTACTATCAGATTACTTATTCCCGCCTTGGTTACTAGCAAATGACCAACACTGTTTCTGTAAATAAATGGGCACTAGGATGTTTCTAAAGAATACATGTGGTTCAAGATGAGCCTTCTTCCGCCTTGTGGCCTCACATGTCTGACCACAGCAACTATTTTTAATCATGGCCTATGCTCTTTAGTGACATCTCACTCCACACATAAGAGTCATCATCCTAATCGAGACGCAGCAATGAATGACGTGTTTTATTACAATGTACTTCTTTTTTGTTTTTTTTCTTTATCATTTTAACATGTGTTTCTACTTTGGTAATTTTGAAAACATTCAGACTGTCCAACAATACTGATGCAGGCATGCATTGATAGTTTCTCAAGTCTGTAAAGTTAGATGGGCTAGCCAATTGTTTTTGGCCTACGTCATTCAACTAATAAAAATGTTTCCAAAGAAAGTTTATAAAATGACAATGAATTGTCATTATTTTCAACTTTAACTGAATTTTAAAAAGCACTGAAGGCCGAACAATAGTATTTTAATGACCATCTTTGGCTGTATCTCTAATGCTAATGCACAAGGGGTGCATTCTCTTTGCACTTTAGCGGCTTACAGTCTTGGAGAAAACATAGGAGAGACTCATAAATATGTGGTCAGTTGGATTGGCTAAAACGTTATTAATATTACGAGATTGTGAGTTTTGTGCAGGATTTGGAGTGTGCTTACTCACACAGCGCATTGTCTTGGATGAGTGCCAATTTGGAGGCTCAAATCTCAGTCATCCTACCTCCTCACCCCATGAGCTGGGGCAACTTAATTATTTGTATTATCTGTAAAAAAGAGGTAATAATATTTACCATGAAAGATTATTTTGAAGAGCCAATGAAAAGCTGAGTTGATACTTTAGTACCTGATATGTTAATAAAATGCTATCTTCCCTTTTTTCCCTGTTATCTGTAGAAATTATGAATTTTAAAAAGCAGGCATACTTATGCTTGTTTAGGATAAGACTCAAAGTTAAATGACTTACTTAATGTCAAACTGATTGTAAACAGAAGTGGTACAAGATCCTTGGCCTCCCAGACCAAGTCCAGTGCTCTCTACAATATATTAGAGTACTAACCTATTTTTTTTTAACTGGTTTTGTCATTTGCCGTCATGTAACCCTTGCCCCTCCCCAAAACAGCAAATTGTCTGTAACATATGTAAGTCACTCAAATTCATGAGTGAGCCAATGCCCAATATTTTCAGTGTAAGTGGTTGTGTTCTGAATTTCAAGAGTGTAATATGATTCTATCTCTATTATATTCTTTTTCTAAGAATTAACATAGAAACTGTGTCTCTATTTTAGTGCTGTTGTATGAAGATATAAGAAAATGACACCATTAGAAATTGACACATCAGAGACCCGAAATTAAGTCTCAAAAGCCTTTCTGGTAGCATTTTTACAATATATGAAAACAACAAATACGGCTGTATCACAACTACTCAGAGCCCTATTAAACTTGCTGCTAGAATACCTGTGAAGACAGTCTAACATAATACATTTCACACACACTGAATCACATGGATTTTTTTAGTCCGTAGAGTATTACAGAGAAAACTGTTTTGACAAACTGGGAAGTCCGAAAGAATCTACGACCCAAATAAAATTCGTACAGTCAGATTTAAATCCCCTACCCACACTGTATCATCTGCTTCTCTCTCTATGTATACATTCAGAAACTGCGACTCCCAGACCACAGAAAAGCTATGAGAAGGGAAGTTAGTATCCTAAAAATGAGTGTATGCCACAGGTAAGCACTGAGAGGAAGGGGCAAGGCAAGGAGCTCCAGGGCCTAACTACCCATCCCCAGTGTGTGATCAGACTTAAGGGTACGTCAGCCTCCAAGATAGATCAGTGAGGGGACCGAGATGCCGGCGCGGCAGCAGGAAGGTGTCTGCCCTTGACTGTGCCACACCACACTCCCACTGCTTTGACCAATCAGTACATTTCTTCCGTATATAGTGCAGTCCAAAAGAATCATGATGGATAAAACTGCATCTTTCTTACCATGTATATGTTCCTTCTAAAGAGAATAAATGCATAGTTTTTGAAAACCAAATAGAGTATCAGCTTACAAAAGTTGATCACAAAGAAAATCTTCAATAAATTCCCCAAAGAAGAAATTATGCAGACTATTATTCAATAAAAGTTTGATTTGCCTATTTAAACAAAAAATAGTCTGTGATTATAATATCCTTAAAAAAAAACTCATCAAAAGGATAAAGAACTATTTGTGAAATAAAATAAAAGACTTCAGCGAAAAGTAAATGAAGATTTTACCGGAAGAAAACAAACCTTCAAACAGATGAAAGTGTAGAATCGAAACTAGTATTGGAGAAAATAGAGGCCCTGTCAGCTTCTCGTCGGCCAGACCCGTAACTGTCCTTCAAGCTCCAGGCCTCCTCGGCAGCCCCAGCTCCCTTTGGCCCTGACACGGAACCAGTAAGGACAGATCTTGCATGTTCCCCCAACATTCCCTCTCGCGTGAATGACATGTGCACGACAAGTGGAATCCCAAGACATGATTTATGTTGTCATTATTTAACACTGATAAAACACACTGAGTCACTAAAATCCTAGTACTACATGAGCAATGAAAATAACTATGTGAAATCTTTTCCTATTTAATCTTTCCACCTGGATTTAGATATGGAATCCGGAGACGAACAGAACAGAGGCATGCATCTAGCTCTATAAAGGTGTCACTTATGCTTCAGCAAGTCGCTGCTGTGGACGTAGCCTGCAAAATTATCACGTTGGCTTTTAATTATAGGGGGTTATGGTGACACCTAGTGGCTCCTGAACATATTTTGAAATCCCTGGTTTGATCAATTCAACCATCTTTTTCAGAAATAATCCTATGCTTCCATTTATGGATTCTGGCACATTTAAAGAAGAAATTAAATGTGTAAATTTTCTCTTTCCATAGTAAAAATAGAAATTCTCAGAAAAGAGATGTGTAATTAAGAAAGGCCATTTTTTAAAAGTTCTACTTACATAAATCTTTCAATTTCAGTGACCAACCATAAATACTTAAAAAGAAAGGCAGAAAATAAAACTGCAAGTTCAGAATGAATACATACATTTTAATCAGTTAACCTCCCTTTAAAAGTACAGGAATATAAGACAGAATTGCTTAATATAAAATTAACTAGAGAAGTCACAGGTTTACAATCCTGACTGTGTGACTAATTAGTTGTTGTGAACAAGAGAAAATTTGCCTCAGTTCCAAAATTCATAGTACAAGGTTAGAATTTAGATAACTTTTGAGAGACATTCCCCGTAGAAGTCTACACATTGCTGCCAATACATGGTCTTCCTCATCTAGACCTCTGCTCCCAACACCCCAGAATACCTAGATGCTCCATTCTGACTCAGGATTAAAAGTTTAATATATATCAGCATTTCTGGCACACACATTTTCTTTTAGATTGTAAATTCATAATATGTTCCTGATATTTGATTCATTTGTAGTCTCAACCTTGAATAAATATTTAATGATTTCATTAACCGTTGAATGTTTCTTGGTCCACTAAAGTGAAAAGGGAACCACTAGCATGTTTTACTTAATATTTAATAAACAGCTTTTTGTCACTTGATGCATGAAATTCATTATTTTGTGTAACTCCATCAGGCCTTCTCATAGCCTTCCACTTTCTACATCTGAAAAGTCCCAGTCCTGTTAATTTGAATTCATTTTACGGTTATCCCTCTTTCTCCCTATTAGACCTCCCACAGATTTTCTAATTTTTAGTTTCTTATTGTTTTGGTTTCATTTTCTTCTTTTAAAACATTGTTTTGCATTTTAGCTATTTAGAGCATAGAGAAAATTGTAGGTTATAATGTGTCAAAGATTTGTGGATCCACCACATTTTTTTGGTAAATTTTAACATTTCATCACGTTTGATTTAGTAAAAATGGAACACTGCACAGACAAGTGAGACTCTGTGTACTTATCTTTATAGAAAAATCACTATCTGTATTTGGTGTTTATAATATACCTGCATATCTCTATATTTTTATTACATATATCTATAAAGAATATGGGTGTTGGTTTGCATGTTTTTAAACATTATATAAGTTTTATATACAAGTATATATCCTTTTGCAATATGTACAGTTGTTGGTTTTAACAGTAAAATTTACCAATCTTTCCCCTTAAGGTTTATATCTTTAATGTTTTCTTTAAGGATCTTTCTCTAGTTCAAGGCCATATTTTTTTAAATTAAAGCCTTAATTAATATTTATGTCTTAAACCCATATTTTTGTGCATAATGTGAGGTTGGGAGAGGCTCCATGTAGATAATCAGTTATCCCAGCACTACTTATAATCTGTATTTTTTGGTTATTTCCACTTCTCTCGTTTTGTTTTTCCTTTATGAGTAGGAGTCTTCTGTCCTCATACATCTTCTTATATTTGTCTTTCTTTGCTCAGGTGTCACACTCTCTTAATATCTATAACTTTAGAGTAAATCTAGGTATCTGTTCTCTCCCCCTGACTGGAAAGTTCCTTCCCTATTTTCGACCCTTCCTTTTACATATGAACTATAGCAAGAACTTGTAAAATTCAAAGGTAATAAATAGCTTAGTGTGACTTTGTTTGGAATTACATGGAATGCATAGTCTAATTAGGGCAGAGTTAGTATGTTTACAATATTCTCCTTTATGGACATAACAGAGCTTCCCATTAATTTAGGTCCTCTGCTTTGCAAAACATTAAATTTTGTGTTGAAATTCTTTCACAGATCTTGTTAAATCTATTCCTAGGGATTCGGTACAATTTTTGTCAGTATTATAAATGTTATTATTTAAGTCATAATTTTCTTATTGTTTAGGCTGTGTAAAGAAAGCAGTTTATTTTTACATGTTAATCTTGTTTTTCAACAACCTTATCAGATTTTCTTTAACATCAAATAGTTTCCCTGTTATCATTCCTTGATTTTTCTTAATGGATAATCCTACTATATGATAATAATTTTGTCTCTTCATTGCTAATAGTTCTACTTATCTTTAATTTCTGCACTAGGCATGGCCTCTAGAAAAATGTTGAAAAGAAAAAGTGAGAGTAACATGTTTTGCTATGACATTTGTCATGTATTTTTGTAGATATTCTTCATAAGATGAAAGAAATTCTCCTCTATTCCTAGTTTTTCAGGATTTTTTATTGTAAATGACTGCTGCATATTTTTTATCAAATGCTTTTTCTAAATTTATTAAGGTGATCACAAGATTTTTATTTATTAATAGGATGAAATGTGCTAATAAATTTCATAATAGTAAAACTTCCTTGCATTCTGAAACAAAACCACTTTAGTCTTAATGTATTCTTTTACACAATATTAGATTGGGTTTGCTAATATCTTCGGAATTTTGCTTATAAATTCATAAGAAAAATGAGCCTAAAATTTTCCTTTCCTATATTGTCTTTCGTTGGTTTTGGAATAGAAGCTTTACTAGTCTAATAAAATGTGTTTACAAGGTTGCTAACTCTGTAATCTTTGGAAAAGTTTACATTGTGTTGTGATTATCTGTGTGACATCACTGACGTATCATATGGTGAAATTTACCTGTAAAATTATTTGGGGCTCAATCTGTATGTTTCTGGGAGTACAGGAAGTGGGGGTGAGACACGTGAGCTTTTTCCAGTTCCCATTTTGATTTTCAACTTTTCCATTCAATTCCATTGATATTTATACAGATTCTTTGATTCGCTTTGCAGCAGCTCAAATAAATTACATTTTGTAGAAATTTGGCCATTTATTTCCTGCATTGATAGTAATCCTCCTATGACTGTGCTGAATGAATATCCTCTGGGTCTGTAGCTCTGTAACTATGACCTTTTTCCAGCCCTATGTTTGTAGAGCATCTGTTCTCTATACTCCATCACTTTTGCCAGACAGTTTTCTTATTAACTTCATGTAGAAATGGACAAATTCATTTTTAATTTTATGTTCCCTTTCTACTGAATTAGAATTATAATGGGTTTTTTAATTTAATTTTTGATTTTAGTTGAATTATTCTTTTTCTTTGATTTCTATGGGTTTTCCCTACTGTTATGTCCCTAACTTACTGTGTTGGTCACTTAGCTAAGTATTTAACAGTTTTTCTTCTTTTTAAAAAGTAAATATTTAATGCCATAAATTTTTCTTTAAAAATCACTTTTAAAAAAATCACTTTTAGCTTTATCCCATAAGTTTTGATACATAGCTTTTTTATCTTTTATGTACACTTACCAGTTCCCATTTTGATTCTTTTTTATTTGATTAATTTTGTTTCAGTTTCCAAATGCATGGGGAAATTTTAGATATTTTTTAAAAATTGAATTATTTTTATTTTATTGCAGTAAAAACACTTGATGTAAGAGGTACCTTCTTAGCAGACTGTTCAGTGTACAATATGGTATTGCTAACTATAGACACAATGTTCTACAGCAAATTTCTAGAACTTTTTCATCTTACATAACTAAAACTTTACACCTGTTGATTAGCAATCCCCTTCCCCCCTCCCCTCAGCCCCTGGCTGAGCTCCTCTCTGCTTCTATGAGACTACTTTAGATATTTCATACAAGTGGAATTATGCAGATATTTTCCTTCTGTAACAGGCTTATTTCACTTAGCATAATGTCCTCAAGGTTCATGTGTAATATTGCAGGACTTCCTTCTCTTTTAAAGTTAAATAATAGCCCATTGTATATATGTAACACATTTTCTTTTGCATACATATACTACTGAAGTATAGTTGATATACAGTATTATACTGGTTCCAGGTGCACAACACAGTGTGACACATTTTCTTTATTCATTCATCTGTCAATGGATATTTGTTGTTTCACATATTGACTATTGTGAGCAATGCTGCAGTGGATGTGAGAGTGCAAATATCTCTTTGAGATCCTGATTTCAATTTTGGGGAGATAATACTCAGAAGAGGGACTGCTGGATTATATAGTTCTATTTTTAATTTTTGTGGCACCTCTACACTGTTTTCCACTTACATTCTCACCAACAAAGTACAAGGGTTTCAATTTCTTCACATCCTTGCCAACACTTCTCTCTTATTTTTTTGACCATAGCTCTCCTAACAGGTGTGAGGTTTTATCACATTGTGGTTTTGATTTGCATTTTCCTGATGATTAATGATGTCGAACACATTTTCATATACTTGGTCATTTGTAGGTCTTCTTTGGAGAAATGTATATTCACGTCTTTAGCCCATTTTACAATCGGGTTATTAGTTTTTCTGCTCTTGAGTTGTAGGAGTTCCTTATATTTTTTGAAAATTAACCTCATATTGGATATATGATTTGCCAATGTTTCTCCAACCCATAGGTCGCCTTCTCACTTTGTTGATTTTTGCCTTTGCTGAGCAGAAGCTTTTTCATTTGATGCAGCCCCACTTGTTTGTTTTTTCTTTTGTTGCCTGAGCTTTTGATATCATATCCATATTTAACTGAATTTCAGCCAGAGAACAGTGACAGTAATCCTTTGATACCGTAGAGACCTGCTTTGGGAACCTTATAGATGGTACACTTCTATGTTGTAATCATTCATACTGAATTTTATATATGTTTTGTGGATTAAGTTGTTAATTGAATCTTTTGTTTTATAAATCCCTACTTAATTTTTAATTGCTTTATTTATCTTCCAAAAGAGGGCTTATTAAAATTTCCCATTATTACCATGAATTTGGCCATTCTCCTTAGAATTCTCTCAAAGTTTGCTTTATCTTTTTAATTATATTCTTATAAAGTACCTAAAAGTATTAAATTATGGTATCTTCCTGGTAAATTGTTCCTTTTTTTCATTATGAGATGAAAGTGACATCTCTAATAATCTGATAGATTTGATCTCAAATCTATTATAACTAATATCAATTTAGTGTTACTTGCTTTTATAATTAAGTTAATATTTGTCTGGCATCTTTTTTTTAGCATTTTACTTTCAGATTGTATTAAGTTGAAGTTCCTTAAGGTTAGTAAATTGATTTTCTTCACTACTTTTTAAGTATTAGGCAATCAATAAGTATTTGTTAAATTAAAAAATATATTTTAATCTATCCTCATATTTTAAATGGAGCTCTTTTAACAGCATATATCTGGATATTGTTATTTCTGCTATTGTGTTGTTTTAATTTAATCTAACTACCTCATTCTTAAAACTGAAACGTTTAATTAATTTTTAAACTTATTGTAACCACTAATATATTTAGATTTCACTCATCGATTTTGTTCTGAACTTTACATTTGTCCTCATTTATGCTTCTTTACTATTTCTTATACTAGTTTTATATAAAGGTTTTTTTTTCATTTTTTTAATCTGCTGGTTAGAAAGACGTACACTTTCCATCTCTTCTTTTGGTCATTGCCCATAGAGCCTTGGCATGAACACACAACTCAGTGAAGCATAAAGCTTATTTTCAAAATACCTACTTTGTTCCTTTTACAAGGATATCAGGACATCTGATCAAGCCCTTCCTCACCTACCTGGTATTGTTGGCAGCATTTTAGTTCTGCTTTGTTCTTAGGCCACTAAAATGATTATTATTGTTCATAGATTCGAGGCTTGTGAAGAGGAATCGCCACATTTATCAATTTCTTTATCATTTTCCATTTGCATCTCAATCTAATTCTGATTTAAGAAGCTGAGCTTCAAAAGCCAGTAATTGTGTTTTCTTGTTGCTGTTTTTAATCTTTGTGTGTTGTGTATCATCTTTCCCTAAAGTGAAGATTGTTGCAGGCTGACTACCCAAATGATTTCTGACAGATCAGGGCGGCAGATTATAGAAGGGTAAATTTCCAGAGAAATGAGGCAATTTGCCTGCTTTATCTACAAAAAACAGACAAGTCTTGGAAGCCAACAAAGGTGAGTAAAGATATTAGCTTGAGTTGTATAAATTATTAATATGCTGCCGTTTTCTACCTTATGAAAAGAAAATTTCATATAGTTCTACCTAATATCATAATAAGTCAGTTCATCCGCTTAACATACCCTCTTTTTAAGGGTGAGAAATCAAGGACCATTCTGAATCTATATAATATATATTTCTCTGTAGGGGAGGAATATAATTCCTTTCATAATGCCATCCTAAGAGATTAGGGTCAGAAATGCCCCATCATCTATGAATTTTTATAATGTAAAAGCCATTTGGACTGACTGTGAATGCCTAGAAGGCGGCAGTGTACTTTGACATGTAAGCGAGTATACCCTGAAGCCAAATGACCAATTTCTAACCCAAAATATACTATTTGCTAGCTGTATGATATTTTTGTGCCTTGATTTTTTTAAACTATGATGAAAGGATAATAATAATATCCATCTCACAGGGCTTTATGAGGACTGAATGAGTTAATGCTTGTAAAGGCTTGGCAGATTCTTCCTATCTGCATGTTGTTTATTACTGTTATTAGATGTTGTGAATTGAATTGTGTCCCCCCAAAATTCATATGTTGAAGTCCTAACCCCTGGTACTTTGGAATTGATCTTACTTGGAAATGGGGGTGCTGCAGATACAGTTAAGATAAGATCATCCTGGAGTAGGGCAGGACAAAAACTGGAAATTTGGTCACTGAGAGAGACATGCACTTGGGGAACACTTTGTAAGGATGAAAGCAGAGATTGGGGCAATGCTCCTATGAACCAAAGCATGGCAAATGTTGGCAGCCAATCAGCAGAAGCTGGATGAGAGTTGTGTGGATTCTCACAGCGCTGGGAGAAGCCAACTGTGCTGACACTTTGATCTTGGATTGCCAGCCTCCAGAACTGAAACAGTAAGTGTCTGTTGTTTAAGCCACCCAGCTTGTGTACTTTGTTACAGCCACCCTAGCAAACACAGGTTAAACACTCCTATCTATTTTTAAAAATCTAAAAATAAACCTATTTTCTCTTTTAAAAGACACCCAGTTTCTTTGAAACACAGTGCAGTTGGAGAGTAGCTTCCCAAGTATTGACCACAGCTGGGAGAACACTGGACTTGTTCTGCATGGACAACTGATTTGTAGTGTCATATGACTAGCAGCCTGGGAATTCTCAATGCAGTTGACCCTGAACAAGGGGGGACAGTGACCTCTGCACAGTTGAAAATTTACATATAACTTTTGACTCTCCAAAAACTTAACTACTTATAGTCTACTGTTGATAGAAGCCTTACCAATAACATAATCAGTTAACACATATTTTGTATATGATATGCATTATAAACTGTACTCTTATAATAAAGTAAATTAGAAGAAAAATTTTTTCAAACTGTCATAAATCTCAAAAAATTTTTCCAGTATTTTTATTGAAAAAAATCCACGTATATGTAGACTCATGCAGTTCAAGCCCATGTTGTTCATGGGTCAGCTGTTCTTGCTAAGTAGGCTTTCTGCACTCACACATAAGGCCAAGACAGCTTTCATTATGATGTGTGTTAGGTGTCCTCCCAAATCAGGAAAATAACATTTCCAATATTTAAAATAAAGATTAACAAGTCAGGATTGACTTAAAATTATCCTTATAAATACGTCTTTCCTTGTGGAAAAATGAAGAAGTGGAGGGATTATCAGAATATTCAATGAAATATTTCCATCTACATGAATTATGCATTACTGATGAAATGTCTTGGTACCTAGTTTATTTGTGTCATTTCTTCATCTCTTTACATGTATAGCTCTTGTCTCTTTTTAGTTCTGTTCTGTAGCCTCTATGTAGAATTTACCCCTTAATTTTATCATTCACCTCTGAAAGTGGGGTGTTAATCTAACCCTCTCTAGTTGTGTGTGCAATTCTTAAAAACAGGAAACATGCTTTACTTTTTAAAATATACATATTCCCCATAGTCAATAACTCATAGAAATCATTTAAGAATTATTTACTGTGAAATGTTCAGGAATGACAACTCTACAGAGACAGAAAATAAACTAGTGCGTGCAAGGAGCTGGGCAGACACTGCAAATGGGCACATGGTATCCCTTGAGCAATGGGTATGTTCCAAAACTGGACTGTGGTGATTGGTTGCATAATTGTACATAGTTACTAAAATCATTGAATTTTACAGTCAAATAGGTGATTTTTGTCATGCAAATATTCCTCAATAAAATTGTTAAAATAATAATTTATTGATCATATTTAATAAAAATATATCTCTATTCTATTTGTATTTCATAGCCAACAGTACAGAGCTGTACACATGGAAGATGAATGGAGAAGCTTAGGGTTGTAAAAAAAAGCTGTTGCCATAATAGAGCTAATTCATATTTTTAATGTCTATCCCATTTTCCTTGTATTAGCAAGAGTGTTTCTGGCCATCCTTGCTACAGAAACACTTCTAGTGTTTTATTATGTGTCTACTTTATTAGGTTTCATGATTATCATCTAAGGGAAAGCTAGTTGATGCCATAAAGGGACTGACTGCCTCACATCCAGACATCACCCACTGTACTTTATGTCCAAAATACTGCCATATGAGAAAGGATTATTTACTATGACAAATCTTAAATGGGAAATTAAATAAAATCTAACTAGAAAAATGTTTGTGTGCGGGAGTCATATGTGCATTGCAAGAGGGAAAAACAAACTTCCCTTTAAAGTGGTTTTAATGACTCCTTCTCTGACGCGCTTTCGCTATAATCCAACCCAAACGCGGCCTGACTTCCTTGCCAGTTCCGGTGAGTAGTACAGGGCACTCAAGTGTTCAAAGAAACTCTTTCCCTTCCCAGGCCTTGTGGATTCCATACTCAAATCATTCTGATTTCCCATGAAAACTGAGTCACGGCGCTGTGGCTCACCTTAACCGAGCTTCCTACATGTTTTTATGAAACTCTGTATACTTTTTTGGAACAAAGTTTTAAGGGCCGGATCTACACAGTCTAAATACCCAAGCTCCTGGGACGCCAGCCATCCATAGTGGACGGCTTTACTCACTCCTAGAAAGGCACAAAGTCCCACATTACCTTTTCAATATTTTCTTGTGTAAATATTTAATTGCTAGTCCACTGTTCTCTGGCCTGTTGATTTTCACTCAGTACTCTTCTCTGCCAAGAAGGCTTGGTTGTTTTTACAGACAGAGACCATAACTTTACTCATCTTCAAGCGTCCACTACATGAAACCGTTCAATCCCACCCATCCCAGTGCTAGCCCTCCATAATATATTTCTATCATCAATCACATAAAATTTCTTACTCCTTCTATATCCCTTCTATATGGTACCACTTTTACTATCATTATAATGTTCTCTTTTGTTACATAGTAATTTAATTATTATTCTTAATCCCCATTATGCTGTAACCTTGTAAGAATAGGAGGTATATTGTACTATCTGTGTTCTCCATTCTGTCCCCAACCCCCACTCTCACTCAGTATCATTCTCGGAATTGGAAAGTACTCAATAGTATCAACTAAGTCAAATAGCAATTGTTACATCATCCTTACTTCTAATTACAATATCCACATATATCAACTCAAATGGCAGAAACAAACATGCCTTAACCTAGTTGATTCACCTAAGGAGCAAGAAATGTATTCAATGAAAAGAATTTCTCTGTGAAAACTTCTGAGGGGACACATCTTTTTACCAATGACCCTTTGCCAGTGTATCTACAAACCTCCCTATCTCTTATGCTTTGCAAGTTTCCACCAGCGTCTGAGTGATTTTTATATGACTGTACCTTCTGATAAACAAAGCAGTGTGCTGGAGTAGATGAGGTGTGTACTTTGCAGCCACACAGACCCAGTTCCAAATTACGTCACTCAGCGGGACAACCTGCTTACCCTGAGTTTCAGATTTCTTATTTATAACAAGAAGACCAAAATAACAACCTCATGTCGTTATTGTGAGGATTAAATGGGAAAATGTGTTTAAGGCACTCTTTACAATGTCTGTCACAATAAGATACTAAAAAATATTGAATTAAAGGTATAAATTCAATTAGACAAATATTTTTTAAGTGCCCACTGAGGGACATGCACCAATTTTTTTCTGAGGACCTATTAATGAACAAGACTGTCACAGACCCTACTATCATAGAGCTTAGAGTCTCATGAAGGAGACAGACGCTTGTATATACAAATTTAGTACCTCATGACAAGCCCAGTAAAGCGGAAATAAGTACAGAGTGGCTTTAGGACACAAATGGATTCAGAACAGACTCTTTCATTCCTCTGATATCTTCAAATCATAATGAAATTTCAGTACCTACAAGCATGGTCATTATTAAAAATGAATTCCATCTGATAGTCCAGTGCCAGACCATAATGCAGTGTGCTGGGTACCATAACCATATTAGAGATTCGCCATGCCGTCTATAGCTGCCACACTCTAGAATCCACAAATCTACCCCAAATATCCATCCTTTAGAGAGACACAAGAGCCTCAACATAAAAGCATAATCAATACACATGTCTTGTATTTTGCATATTTTCCTATTTTGGGTAATAACTTAAAACTCAGTGTGAAGATACAGGGACTGACTAGTAATTTCTGCAAAGCAGATGCCCTTGTTTTGCTTCTAAACCCTGCTTTCTTTTTTTCTAAAATAGCATGCTAATTTTGAAAGGCAAAATAATAAAAGACATACAGGATGGTGAATGGAAAAGTTTTGAAGCTCACAAGGCCAATTTCTCATTATAAGTGGCCCCTGGGGAGTAATGAGAAACCTGCCCTCCACTTGTCAAACAGAAACCTGTGTGGCTATTTTACACTTCGTTGTACTTACAGCAACCTTAGCCAACTAAGAATGTTATGAGGGGAAAAATAACACAAGTTTAGGTAAATGAAGTCCAGTGGCCTCACTGTTGAACAGGAATGACGTCAGAGCCATGTCCTGTGCCTCTGAACAGAGTTGACAAAGAGCTGGGGAAGGAGAGCAAACCATGTCCCCAGACTGGTATCTACAACACTTTGCATCATTCTGCCTGTGCCCAGCAGAGGAGTAAATATGCATGCTCTGACTTGTAGCCTAATTCTAAATGTCTCCAGCAAGCACAACCTAGAAAAAGCCTTTTATTTCCTTGGCTTCCTTCGTTTTCTTGTCAGCTCTACTTAAATTAATTTCAAATATTCTTTCTTAAAATCAAAATACTTTGCTTGATTATGTCTTCCAGATAGTTGATAAATATACACCCCTGTGTATATTGACAAAATGTCACCATTGTATTTCCATGAAGTGACACTTAAAACTCAGTGTGAAGATACAAGGACTGATCAGTAATTTCTATGCAGTGCCACACCTGTACCTCTTACTCACTCCCATTTTTCTGTCACCTGGGTTCTTTGTAAAAGTGAACACTCTCCAGCTAAAAGATTTGAAGTGTAATCTAAGTCTTTTATGTCATCAACTGGAAAAAATGATGAAATGAAATATCACGAATTTATGTATATAACAAAAGACTAAATGCTGTAAGATACATATCCTTGTAACTAGTGCTGTAGTTCTCGCTCAGCAGTGAAGGATGGAATAGAAGGGCTCCTATTAAATGCCCTGGGGTCTGCTGAGAGTTGAACAACTAACAACTGCCAGAAGGTTGAAGAAGTCCTAAAATCGATCTCATTAAGAGCCATCTGATACTGAGTCCCAATTTCCTCTTCTGATAAATGAAGATAATAAGATCTACCTGTTAAGAATGTTGAATGAATTGCGTGAAGTTCCAAGCTCACTGTGGCCCTTGCAGGCCGTATATAATGATACTTGTTATCACTCTGATTAATAAACATCCTGTAATAACCTAGGGATACCTGTAAACATGAATGCAACAGAACTCCTCAAATATGCCAATAATGGACCTGACTGCCTAAAAGACACATTTATATAAGGGAAAGCCCAGAACCAGGAATTTATAGCTATAGTCACTAGACATGGCTCTACACATGTAGCTGTGAGACCTGAGCCATTCGTTACCTCTCTCTCTTTCAATTTTGTACTTTGAAAATCTAAGGAGTTGAATTAAATTGTTCGTCATACCCCTAAGAACTCACAGGCTATCATTTTAACGAATCCTGTAGATTAAGCATGGCCCATCTACAATATCTGAGAGACTTAGTATCATGTGTCGGCCCCATACTTAACTTTATAAGGATAGATAATATACTAGATAATATACTGGAGCTTATGTGGGGGAGGAGGGTAGCTATTATATAAGACATCTCCCTACAGAACTGCTAACTGGAATGCTTGAACTCCTAAATTTCTTCAAACCACATCCTCCAAGGCAAGTCTACTAGACTCCAAATTTCACTGATTTCTGTTGAAAGGAACAAGCTTTTGTACCAACTGATAAAAAGCCTATCTCTTAGAGAGCTCAGAACACTTGACAGATGCTATCATATTAAAACTGTTACTTGTTAGAGGGTGGCTAGTATAAAAAGCCATTCTACTGATAAGGTATCTGAAACACTGTAAGTCAAGTGACTTTCTCTTGAGCACCAAGTGAGTCAAAAGCAACGTAACTCTCCAAATTCTACGTACTCATCAGGCCTCCTAATTAGGTCAACTGCAACCGTCCTGTTACAGATCGCTCATCTGTCAGCCACAGAGGCGCTTCTCCCCTGGGAGCCCAGCCCCGGCCCTGCCTCTCCTCCCCACCACCTCACCATGCGAAATTCCACGCTGCCCTTCATTCCACCAGGTGCAGGGCTATCCGCCCCACCCGCATCCTCTCCACCCTCAGCACCTTCATGGTCAATGCCCTCCTGAGGTTCTTGTCCCATCAGAATGCTACAAAGATTATTTAAATGCCTTTCCTCTAAATCCCATAACAGAGAACAGAATTTTCCACAGTGCATACTGAAATTTACACAGAACTTGCCTTCTGGGATGTATTCTGTAGCCTTTTATGTCCCCTTCAAGCAAGATAAACTGAATGATTCAGGAGACACAGCACAAAATCAAAATGAAGGACCCTTTGTTAAAAAGTTATGAAGATTTTTAAGTGATGACAGAGCATTAAACCAAGCTCTGAGCCCTGGGTAACTGCGGGACGGGTCACATGTGCCTGAGGCTTTACCTGCCACGCCAGTGCCTCTTCTTGATCTACACACCTCTGAAGAGGCATAATCTAGTGTCTTCATCAACCCTGAAATACTTCCTCTCCTCCACTGCAACCTCCAGTGATTTTTTGCCAACCCCTTGTATAAACAGGTTTATTTTGTGCACCATTGACATCTGCTATTCTCCTGTTTCAACTCTCCAGAGACCAATCAATTCACTACGTTAATTATGCCATGTGCTACTATTGGAAATTCATCCTCACATTCCCATTTCAAACATGGCCTCTGAAATCCTGGCTGAAATTTGTCCCTACTTGGCCCAGGGGAAATCTTGTGTGTGTGGGCAGTGTGAATTTCAGTATCTGTGGAATAACCTTGTACGCGGTCTCCCTAGGAATAGGACTTGACCCTGGAGAAATTCCCCTCAGCAGAATAATCTGTTTCTTTTCTCTAGGGCAACAGACAAAACATTTAATTTCTCATTATCTAGAACCAACAGAACATCTGTAGCCTAAGAGCAGCTCTGCCAATTAGCAGAGGCTGCAGCCTGAATCAATAAACTGCAGCCTAAAAATAAAGTCACATGGTCCCTTTGGAACACTGCTTGACTTAAAACAGACCTAAATGGAATATTCCTTAATTACCACTGTTTCATAATACTTTTTTTGACCTTCTTTTCTCAGGCTTGTTAGATTCTCCAGGGTATTTCTAGGCATTGCAATTTAGCAATTTAAATCTGTTTCCAATCTATACATGGTATCATTCAGCCCATCGAACAACCCTGAGCCTTGGCAAAAAGTAAAAATAAAATAATAAGAAATATGTTATTTGGTATATTATTGCTTATATTATCAGATATAGCCAGTGTTTTGAACTGCTAGTGTTATTTTTGAAAGTTTGGGTGTTTTTCATTTATCATTGGATTCAAATACATTTTGCTTTATGTTATGTTCTTAAAATGTCAGGCATCAACTGAATTTCAAAAATTCAAATTGGAGGATTCCTGATGGGATTCTTGTGTAAAATACATCCTTAATTTCAATATGAATAATCATTCCTTAATCTATATTTTTTTGTTAGGTATTTTATCATACTGTGGTAGTATGTAACCAGCATATATTGTGTTTTTTTAAAGAATGATTCCCAAACTGCTTCATTTGAGACAGATAAGTTAGTTTAGAAGCATTATATTCCATTTCTTCAGCTCAATAGACACCATGTTCGTAGCACTCAAGCGGAGAGACCAAATTCTCAATACGTAACAAATGAATTACAATGAATATAATGTAGCGAGAATGGGGCAGAATTATGGAACTACAGCATCTGTGTCACATGTCTTTCTGGTAACATAAGAAAGGGGCACAGACACATGCACATGTATGCCTGAAAATTCTTGACTATTACATAAATCGAAATGAGAATGTAAGGCATATGTAATTCTTTGATTTTCAATCAGAAGTAAATCAGAAAGGGAATGGGAGACCTTATAGTAAACGGAGCACAAAAAATTCATGGGTTAGGAGGCCAGTGTTTTATCCTTAGCTAAATCCCAACCAGCTGTGTGATTTTGTGCAATGCACAAGAGATCAGTGTCTGTCAATGAAATGAAAGGTTTTAACTAGATTATCTCTAAAGTTCCTTTAAACTTTAAGTTTCTTTGATAGAACTGCTGCTTTAACATGGGGTTGGAGAAGCATTGTCTGGTACAAGCTCTTCAACTTCCTACAGAATCAAGATTTAAATACAGAATATCACTGCCTTCTTTGTAAAAGGCTCTTTCACAACACTGTTCAGCAAAGGTATTAAAAGAACAGCCTATTGATATAAATTTAGATTTCTATTTACCCTCTGCCTACTCACCTAGAAAATAAGATGGGATAAATGTCCACTAATATGGAAAAAACCTCAAAATGCCATTTTTCCTAAATTACTGTATTTGAAATTTTCCAATGGAGTTAAGCCAGTGTCATGTTTTATTAAATACTACTTTCTGTAATATTTTGAAAATGTGTTTGGGAGAAATAGGTGTTTCTGATTACTGAAATTTTTCTTTTTCAAAATCAGATCATACTTCTTGAGTCTCAGACCCCCTTGTCTACTTACCATTCAGTCCCTTTCCTTGGCTTCATCTATAAAAATTACTCAGATAACCTCTACTGGTTTGATGTCCTACCTTCTGAATGCCTTACATGATGACTCTAAGCCCCCATGAGTCTATCTTTTATTAATGCAACTAATTTTCATTTTCTTTTGGATATAATTTTCTTTGGGCCGAATTACTTTTCCTCCACGTAAAAATGTTTTAAGCATACATTTTCTATATTTGAAAGAAAGCATTTATTTGATGGACTAGTTTTAGAGTTGTTAAAGCTAACTCCCAAATTTTCAAATGAGAGGGGTAAAGATGTGTATTTTTTAATGGAGTATAGCATATCTAAGTAGATTTCTAAGGCTCTGGGATTGCAAAATTTTTAATTCTTTGCCTTTCCTAAAAAAAAAATAATAACCCCAGGTTTAACTAATCTTATTGGTATACCATGTCCTCGCAAAGTTCTAGGACATGATTTCATTATATTATTTTCAGATCCTAAAGATAAATGTTTGCTTTGTGTTTTGTTCCAGGTCCTTATGTGATAGAAACAAGGACTCCATTGTTCAAATTTGCATGCTTCATAAAAATACATATTTGGGTAAATTATACTTTCAAAGCTTGGCATTCCCAGATATAGCTCATTAACTACTATACTAACTGTAGGTTTTTTAAAAGGTTACAGCAGAGACACAGGACTGTCTCTAAGGAAGGTATGCGTTGTGGGAAAACGTATGCAATGTAATCCTTCTTTCCAAACTCCATTATATTAGTTGAAAATTGGTTAAAAGAACATTAAGAGCAGTTTTTACTTTGGAAGAATCTTATTAGAAAGGGAATAAATTCACTGATTGTTCAAATATTTATTGAGCATTTATTACACCAGCCTCAGTGCTCTGTCCACACATGTGGTTGCAATATGTGAGAGGAAAACAGTAGATTCCTTTGGTAGGAGAAAGAAGTCATGGGGGCTAATCCTGACTCCTCTTCCCTTTTGTGTACCACCTAGTAGCCGCCCGAAGGACCAACTTCCTTTTAAATTGCCCTTGCCTCTGAGGCACTACCTAGCCATGTGCTTCTCTGAGTCCTGGTCATAACACAGACCTCCATGAACAGGTGGGATGGGCTATTCGTCACCATTCACCATGCCCTGGGGACAGATTTCCTTCAAGATTATCCGCAAGTGTTTAAATAATGATGTGCCGAGGAGCCATTTTAATCTCTATGAGTAAAAAAGCAAAAAACAGGAAACGGCACAGTTGTGATTGTTCTGCCTTTCTAGCAGAAACCAGATACTTTGCAGAAGGTGACAGGCTCATATAAAGAGTGAAGGCAGTGAATGGTTTAAGTGAGGAGAAACCAGACGGGACTGGTCTGTAACCACACAGCAGGGGGCCCGCTATGTTTAAGGCATTCCTCACTTAAAGAAGCAAATTAGGGCCCTTTCCATCTGCAAAAACAAGGAAATAACGAAGTTCCAGTTTCCTCAACATTTCGCTGCATTTAATTAAAAAATGAATGTATCACATTATTTCATATAAAAGAAAATATGGATTATGGTAGATAAGACATATCTTGAAAGTTCTTGCTACCAGACACCTTGCCAGAAAAAAATATAACAACCCCACCCCCTCATTTAAGAGCACAGTGGAGCTTGCTCAAAGTAGGGAAAATCTTCCGTTAACAACAGGGAATCATAAGCCCGAGTGCTAAACCAGCATTCACCATAGGGCTGACCGCAGCATTAATTCAGTTGCCTAGAGGCGTGGCTTTTAAGAGTCCTTTGCAAGGCCGAAGAAGAGATCTCAGGCTGCCCTAGACAGGAGCATGAAGGGCTCTCAAAGTGCTACCTGCAAATGCCGACGACAAGGAAAACACGCTGGATTCAGCATAATACCAGGTGTGTGGTCTCCTGGGTTTATAATTTAAATTTACGCCACACCTGTGCTCCAGGAACCTCCCCTCCACCCCCACGCCAAGAAACTAACAGTGTAGTCCTGGGTCGGAAGTGCCCTGGACTGCCAGGCAAAGCCAGTCAAATCCTCAAGGGGCTTCTCAGGGGCTTCCACTCAAACACCATGACTGTGTGAGAACGCTGGGAGGTACATTCCTGTCCAAATCAAACAACTGCCAGTTGTCTTCTTTTTTCCAGGAAAAGAACATTGCTTTCCTAGCTATGCTAATGCTGCCTAAATACACTGTGAGGACACAGTGAGCTTCTAACCGATCCCCTGGAATCCAGTGGGTAAGGGGAGAATGAGATCACTAAGTGCTCGGGAGAAAACAGAACCAAGTAGGGCTGCTGTCCTTTTCAATTACACTGGACATCAGAAACCTGAAAGCATCACCAATTTCCTGGGCCGAGAGAATGGATTTAGAGCCGCCGGCCAAGTGGAAACTATAATGGCTGGGAGCTAGTGACAACTTTACAGGCTGGCAGAGCCATCATTATAACAAAGACATATTTAGAGTAAGCCATTTGAATACATGCAGTTAAAATTGGTGGCTAGTTAACCGCTAAGTGCATTTTGTCCCGGCAACTGAATCCAGTGCTCAGTAACCTGTTTCTAATTTATGTTGTCACTCTGTTTCTGGTTCACACAAGGCAGGAGCCAAAGTTAGATGGATTCTAAGTCAGCAGCACGCCAGAGAAGACAAGGCCAGGAGATGAGTCCAGTCTCGGGCTGCAGATGGCAGGCCACACTCTAAGATAAGGGCACTAAGTGTATGAAGACAGAAGTTGCTCTGCAAAGATGGGACACAGGAAGGAAATGCAAGCAAGGGACTGAAGGAACAGGCTAAGGGGGTAAGATCCAAATGTGAGGGAAGGCCGAGCAGACTCCAGTAATCCTGATGCAGTGGGTGCAGGCAGAGCCTGGGGAAGTTCACATAGAAACCAAGATGGGTGTCTCAGGACCTGGGAAAGACGTGTGAGCCCTCATGAAGCACAGATCACGTGCATGTGCTCACTCCAGGAGATGGGCTTGCCTCTTACTTGGCGATACAGTGAAGATTCTGGTGAAGAAATTAGTATTTTAGGAAGTTTCTTAAAGCAAGGTACTATCTACAGATGAAGCAGAACTCAAATATTTCCTAACTTTTTAGTAAAAGCTCTATATCTTTGTAAATAAAGACTTGAATAAAATATTTTTAAATCCTTTTAGTATAGAACTAAACTAATTGCTTTTTAAAAAAAAGTTTTTGCTAAAAACTAAGGAGGTGATACCTGACATATTCACATCAAATATTATCTTTGAGATTGTCCCAACATATCTTTCTTTTCATTTTCTCAGATTAGTAAGCAAGAACATTTTTACACAGTACTTAAGTTTTAAGCACTGTAGAGAAAATCAAAGTTCCTACGGCCAGGATTCTCACCTGATCCTAACTGGCTTGCTCGCTGCACACGTGTGGGCAACACATTATTATTCATTCTATATAAACAGCTTTGCCCAGTGTTCTGGGCTGCACGGCTGCAGAAGAGCAGAGGCTGGAGTGGTGGCAGTGCCAAGGATAGAGACTGAGACGGCTGCGGGGGCGGAGGGCCCAGAGGCAGACACCGGCTTGCGGCAGGCAGACTGGCTCTGAGTGGACAGGACTCTAGCGCTTGACTTGCCACTGTGGGAATGAAGTTGGGTATAAACCTTTTCACCCCAAGAACATCTCATTGTCATTTTTCAGTCTCAGTGAATCAAGAGAGAAATTGCCCAGGGCTGAAAGCCATTGGCAAAACAAGCACCATAGTAAATCTTTTCATAATTTATTATTTAACCACTTAATTTTTCAGGTTAGCTAAAGAAAATGCAAGCATATTGTAGGGAAGCCCCCCCCCACTTTCCCTACTGTTCTATGAGGACAGCTGTCCACTGTTTCACCCCAGATATGTCTGGCCTTGAGAAACCTCAAAACACAGTGTGTTATACCCATGAGTAAGAAGCTAGATAAGAGCCTTGAAGGCCAGACACCTGGCCATGAAGGCCACACACATGCGTGTCTTCAACACTTAGGTAACCATGAATTAGCACTGTAGCAGTACAAGAAGTATAGCTTTGTGCAGAATAAAGTGGCCTGTTTGAGCACCCTCCTTGACAACTCCACTGCCTTCTTTGCTCTTCGCATTGCCCCAAACCTCAAAGGCAACCCCCAGACCCCGACACATATTCCAAATGTTTTTACTTAACTATCAGATGTACACAGCTAGAAATAACTTCTGAATATCTTATAAAATCTGAAAAGAAATATATTTCTGCAAGCTGGTAGAAAATAAAACTCTTGTTTGTGCTTCCAATTAAATAGAAATCTCCTCATAGCAGTTCATGTAATAACCATTCCACAGGGTCTCAAAGTAGATGATTATATATATATGGACACCACAGAAAATCTCCCCTGTGTGGGAACGAAACCAATGGCACAAAATGCTGGCCGCCGAAGAGCCACATTTCTCTGAAGAGCCCACCAGTGGCTCCGAGTGAATTCACCAGGGATTTATTTTGCTTCTAGAATATATTAAAAAGCATCATTTATTAAATATATAGTACATATTGTATATTAATGAGTGTATTATATATATAAAGTACTACATATTAACATATAGAGAATGTATTAAAAAGTTCAGAGGGTACTGGGAACAAATGGCAACAACTGTATAATGTAAATAAGAGGAACTATAAATAGCAGGCTTATTTCTTAAACCACCACCACCACCAATAACCAATTTCTCATATTTCCTTATTCTGGACATGTGAAGGAGTACACTTTGGATTTCAACCATACAAAAGTAGCAAATATTCTTTAGATGTGCACATTTGAGCTTGTTTTACTTTGGACTTAGTTTGGCTGAAATACAAATAGACTAAGTGCTTGGGAGTAAACAGTTCACAGTTAATCAAAGGTGAGGCCTTTCAAAGAAAAGCATCTTTCCATATAAACTAATGAAAGTTCAGCGATCCTGTCACCTGCCCTGACCTGACATCTCTGAGTCAGCTGGATCCACCTGTGGACCAAAGACTACATTGCTCTGACCCATTAATTGTACTTGGCCTACCCCTTTCCAGGGAAACTAAAAATGCTTAGGTATCTGCCCCAAACATCTATACTTGGTTTGGAATTCTTCCAGTACCACCTTCTACCTACCCATCCTATTGCTCTTCACTCCACGGGTATTTTGATTCTCAGCCCCTGTTGACACCCAATTTTCTCTCCATAGGAAGATGCTCATATTTTATTCTGTTAGGCAGGCTCTGAAACTGGCATTCCTGCAGGGTATTACTTTCAGAACCTTCCTGCCCTCTCCTTGCACCCAACCCAAGAGAAAGAGGAAGCAATCCTGAATCTCAGACCCAGCACGTGGGGAAAGTCCTCAGTGTCCTAAGGTAGGGAAGGGATTAGACAGTGAGACACCAACGAAAATGAGTGCTGCCACCAAACAGCTAGATGCTTCACAGCCAGCCAAACTGCGCCCTGTACTTCCTGTACTGTGGCCACATCTACTCAGCTACTGCCTTTCTGATGTTCGTCTAGTTTTCCTAGTTCCAAACTTATCCCCGAAGCTTGATAGATTCAGTTTCTCTGGATTTGATCTTCAAGATCATGAATACAAGTAAAGACACTCTTCTACTTCAGTAGGCTCCTAAATATTTTAAAAAACACTCCATCAACTATGCTGATCTCCTTCCAGGCTGTTTTATTTTGGATTCCTCTCCTCAGCCCCCACCACACACACACACACACACACACATTAGGCATAAGACAAGAACGTTAACAATCTCACCATACTCTGTGTTCATTAGTCCTCATCTGAAACTCTGTGTTCAGTTCAAATTTTTATAGGCATATTAACAAACTGGAGAATAATGGAGAGCTCAGAAATGGCCCTATAAGGAGCAGTTAAAGGAATTCAAAGAGTTTCACTAGAAAAGTATTCCCTATCCTTCAATTGTTACAATTTCTTAGTAATTTGACTATTCCAAAGAGACTGATTTTAATAATTCTCCATAATTTGATGGCAAGTGTTTGCAGTGGTAGCCTACTTATTGGTATCCAGTTCTCTGTCTTTTTAAAGGGGGAAGGGGTTACTTTAAGCTACACATTTTCTAAAACTAAAAAAAGGGCTATTTTAGAAAAAAGTGAATATTACATTGAAGATTTCATGGAACTACTGGCTCCAATCATCTGATCACTTCAGATGGGCTGATAATATTAGATAAAAACTTCTTTATCTGCAATGCATTGGAGCCGCACAGCTACTTTCCATATTCAACAAAACCTCTCTTTGCATATATACATGTGTAAAAACAGAACATTCGTACAGAGGACAAAGTGCCATTGAAGGCCAATACAGAGACAGTGAAATTCTTTTATGCCAGGAAAAATAAAATGCTGGGTATCCCAAGGAATTTCAGAACCTGATTTCAAAAGGATTATACAAAGAGGAAATAAAATTTAGCACTGTGAACTGCTGTACAGGATATATTTGTAAGTATGAGATTCTATAACATAATCGATCAATACAATAATGTTGACTTAGTATAAATGACTAGTGGATGTTTGCTTCAACCACAGGGCTGCTAGCAGTGTCAGCAGCTTTTTCCAAGGAAAACAAACAATCTAGTAAACACGTTTGCCTGGTCTTGGATTTTTATACTTAAAAAAAAAAAACTTCCAGTCATGCATGTATAAATGAAGCTTCTAAATTGGGCAGTAAAGGAAATATTACAGTTTTAGAGTAGAGTATATAGTCTTTCATTTTATGTTTTTATGTGTACATGTGTATATGTTTAGATAAAGACATTGTAAACTCAGATGTTTCAGAATTGTTTGCTTCAAAAATCATGCATTACCAAATGATTAGTTCCATCATTTAATTAGCTGTACTGCTTCCAGGTGTGGATTGTTATAATATGGAACATTGTTAAGCTCAATTTTACAGAATTTCTTTATCCCTTAATGTTATGTCTAAATACAACAACACTTAAACTACTTGCTTTCTAAAAAACAAGAACTTTGTGTGCTATGGCAAACAAATCTTCACTAAAATGTAAATTACTCTAGGTGTTTCTAAACTTTATGTGACTTGCTACATCATAAAATAAAGAAACACTTAAATGCAGATATATACGAACACAAAGAATTCATCAATTACCTATCAGGATAATAAAAACATTTAAATATGTGAAAAGGCTCAATTTAAGAATATTCATTTATTGTCATATTGCTTTGAGAAAGATTTCATTTAAATGCTAGAGAAAACTTGAATTTGCTTCTGGCATAATACCTATAATGCACCTATAATCATTTTAATAATTCTATAGATGAAATATACACTTTCTTTAAAATAATCAGGAGAAAACACTGGAGACAAAATCATTATGGAGACCTAAAATTGTTCTAAATACTATTTGCTTAGATTGTGAAAGTGCACACTAGTTTTACCAAGAGGATATTGAAAAATAAAAAATTGGCAAATTAATGCATAATATTAACAAAGATAAACAAAACATATGTTAAGAAAAAGCAATGGTAAATATAAATAAAACATATAGGAATTTTTATACTATCAGCCCATTAAACTGATAAAATTCTAGATCAGGAGTTAATAAATCACATATAAGGACAACCATAGCCCAGCACTTACGAAGGAGAAAAAGTATTTACTTCAAATGTAAGGCAGGGTGTTTATAGAAATCTTTGCCAAATATGCATTCTCCAGGAAACACATAATAATCATTTTTCTGGGCTCTGTTATTATTTTATTTTTAGGTCAATGGAATTTTTCCATAATATCGTAATAGCAACATGAGAAAAAAATGATTATTGTTGACTTGAAGTCTGGTGAGTGAATCCAACTTAAGTCAGTTCTATATGATAACAGTTTAGGTTATTATTTTATAGGGAACTCTCTTTTCACCAAAATAGAATGTAGTCTTATGGAACATTTGAGGCTAGTTTTTATTTTTACCAGTAAATGACTATGTGTGCTCTAATTCCAAGGGTATAATTTAACTGAAGAAGTTCTTACTTGGGTTAAACAATAAACAAAACAAATTTGGGTTTATCAATAGACTATTTTAATCAAATTCTAATTCTGAAGAACTGTACTTAAAAAACAAAATTAGAATTTACTCATTTTGGAATTACCAAAACTATTTCTTTAAAGTTCTCAGTTGTAAATGCAAAAGTGTTTCACTGCACCACTCATTATTTTGATATTGCTTAACTTGTAGACACAGGTGTATAACTTTGTGATAAATATTGTTGGATGCAGGATTGCAGATATTTCATTTCAGACTACTTTTTATATTTCTTTTTCTTTTTCTTACTTTGGAAATTCTTTGTCCTCAGACTGTGAATTATAGTTTCTTCATTTTGTCAGATGAACTTCCAAAGGCTACCTTTTTTACTTCTCACTTAGAGGTATGAGAATTTTAATTTCTATTCCTTCATCTGCCTTCCATCTTCCAAAGTTACTATGAGATACTTCATTGTTTTTTTGTCTCCTTTTAATCTTTAATCTCCTTTTTTCTTCATGTTTAAGCCTTATATGTTCCTTTTCTATAGATTTAGCAGTGTTTTGGGTGGAAGAATTATTAAACTCAAGGGGTTGACATGCTCTAGAACGAGAAGCTGGGTTAAATATTTATGTTAAATGTTAAATGTTTCAATGTAGAAGGCATAGGAGGACGTGGGAAGTGCTCTGTGATATTCCAGCAAAGTAACAGTGCATAGTGACAGTGGACAGTGAATCCAGTAATAATCAAAAAAGGGAGGTACAGGCATGTGAGTCCCAGAAATCTTACTTCAGTTGCTGGGACAGCAAGTTCCATTTCTTAGTACACTGGAAAACCAGGGAACTTCGTAAAACAATATTTCTTTGTGATCTATTTATTCTATGCAAAATACATCTTGTACATAATTCTGTCACTAAATATTTTCTTTAATTGTTGATGCTTTTATGTCATTGGAATTCCATAATTTAGTCAATCTGTGAATGTTTGGCTTAGAATACTAATCAACATATAAACAACTACTTATATATGACTATCAAAGAGCATTTGAACATAACACTTCAGGGAATACACAGTATAGTAGGAATAGATGAATCAGAAATATAACATTTTTTTCATATATTTATATTACACTCCTTTTCCAATGCCACTCAAATGAACCACTTGGGCCAGAGAACCTTCCCCTGATTCAGTCACTTGGCTGAGCACAGGGCTGCTACAGGTCTATACAAAGCCTTTGCTGGAATTTAAAAAGCTGCCCTTTGCACCACATGGATGAAGCCCCACTTTGAGGCTCATATTTTGGTAAAGGGAGTGTGGGTGGATATAAGCCTCTTCTCTCCTCCGGAGCAGGTGCTCTATAGAGGGGACAATGTGTGTAATTGTACATAAGGGGAAGCTCTGGCTGGACTGTCCTCCTTTCCCCTCTAGCACTCAGACATTCCCGAGATCTTAAAGCTAAACAAATCCTTCCTGGAAGCCGCATCCCTTCAATACCACACACAGGTCCAAAAGTGTCTGAATCTCTGTAGCAGACCTAGCCAGTGCTAAAGCTGGAGCGCCCTAAAGTGCGAACAACAGAATAGGGGAACACAGTAACAAACAAAAATGAAAGGGAGGATTTAAATCACAGGGAATGTGCTGACACACTGAAGAATGGATAAAATTAATTGAGGAAACTTATGAAGTCTAAATTGAAATTTAAAAAGAGGAAGGAATGCAATCTGACAGAATGTTTGTTTCCTGTACATATGAAAGAGCTTAGGAAATACTTCCTGAGTGACAGAGTGCAAGAAGCTGAAGGAAGATCAGATTAACTGGAACAGAAAGTTTTTGCATACATGCATTTTTCTAATCTCCACAGTTCCATTTTAGAGAAAAGGAAATTGAGTATCAGAGAGTTTAATTACCTATGCCCAAGGTCACGCAACTAATAAGACCCTGAAAGCCAGCACATATCTGTTTGGCTTCAGAGCCCAGAGTTATTTTAATATAGTCTGTCACCTCTCAGGAGCTGTGGGAATTCCCTAAACTCTAGTGTATCTGAAAATTACTAGCTTCGACGTGCTTCTGATCTCAGTGGATATTGCATACTAAGAGTGTTCTGCCTTTGCCAAATAATTCCATCGAAGTTATAAAAGGAAATGTGGTAACTTGTAAGTAGATATGAATTTTAGTGATAAAAATCACCAATGTGCACACATAGTGCTAATAGATCAAGTGAGGAGACAATGAGATATAAAAATTATTGTTAAAGGTGGTAAGTAGAGGAGAAATCAAGGCCCAGCAGAAGACAGAGATGACTAATAATATTGACAGAAAAGTTATATGAAGGAAGGAAGTTCTTTACCATCCTCCTACTTAGAAGATAAATTAGAGAGCCACTGCATAATCTGCATCCTGGACATGATCACAGAGATGAAGAATCTTAAAACTTGACAGGGTCCAATTGCACCCAGGGTCAGTTATGCACAGTCAGTCAGTGTGACAGTTTTATTAGCCTCAATTACTTCAGTGTTAATTATTTTCAGTCAGACATATTTTTCTAGAAAAAGACTCATTTTCATCACACTATTATTTAAAGGCCTTAATGAATTGTTACTACCAACAGAATAAAGCCCAACATTTAAGACCATCCAGAATCAAGCTGCACACACAGACATATCCTTACAATACTCTCCCTTTTGTTTAAACTATATTCACTCTATCAGACGAATTTTGTTCCTTCCTGCAGATACATTTAAAATATGTCCCTTAGCCCCTCCTTGCAGTACAGAGCCATACAGAAGATGAAGTCCACCAGCCCACTGTGCCCATAAGCTCTTATCCCCAAACCTGCAAATATACTTAGATCTGCACCTATAACCTCCCCCTTCCGATCACAAGGAAATGGTCAGTCTTACTCACACTTCTCCAATGTCCTTGCACCCACATTCTGAATCCCAGTTCCCCCTTATTTCTCAAGACCCTAAAGCTCTACTGATTTTCCTTCTTTCTCCTATGTCTTCAACCTCTGTCTGTGACACCCCAGGCCTGTCACATTAAACTTTATGAGCACTGCTTCTAGAGTTGTGCCGGCCAGAATGGTCCAAAGGCACAGTCCTGTCTCTCTGTCTCCGTTACACCATTTCGTCCACAGCTTTCATCAGGAAGGAAGGGAAAGAAAGAAAAGAGAACGTACAAGGAGCCTGGATGAGCAGTCCTACATTTGTCCAGGTCTCTATTTCCTTTTGTTTTCTTCCCTCTTGTTCCACAAAACCACTCTCACCACGGTTATTGATGGACCTTCTTGTTAACAAATCGAATGGATATTTTTCAGTCCTTTGCTCTCTTAATCTCTTTCCAGCTCTTAACACTCCATTGGCCACTCTCTCTGGTTTTGATAACTCATTCCGTGGCTTCTGTGATACCATATCGCCATACCTTCTGATCTGATACCTTCAGATTTTCCTTCTGCAGACACCTTTTTCTCAGTCTACCTCTTAAACGTTTGTACTCTCCAGCCATTTGTCTTGGGCCTTCTGCTCTTCTCAGCTTATACTCTTTTCCCGGACCATCTCATCTCTCTTTTGGCTTCTCATGTGTTTTGTAAAAATTGTGCCCTTTACCTTGAGGTCAAATCTCCCTCCTGAACTTGCTTCCTTTCTTTCTACCACCTTCCATGTCCAATATATCAACAAGTTCTGACAGTTCCTCCTCCAAAATACCTGGTCTGCCCCTTTCCCTCCTTCTCCCACCTTCCTAATCCAAGCCTGTAACATCCCTCCCTTGGATTGGGGCAGTTGCCTCTAACGGATGTCCCTAACTACCCCCTTGCCCACACTGTAATCCATTCTACTTACAAAACTGATTTCAATATTAATATGTCTACTCCCTATTTTAAAACCGTCAGTGATTTATAACTCCTTACTATGAAATTGATGGTGTAAGGCCTAATACGCTCGGCTTCTGCCTATCCTCACAACTCATCTCCCAGCACTTTCTTGCTGCGGTGAACATGTTTTAACATGATTATCGGTCCAGTCTTAACTCTCTAGCCTGTTCTCTCAACTCTCTCCCTGCCATACTCTAGATTCATGGGGTGACCACATTCCTCTCATTTCCTCAACTACGGCATGACCCATTGCTTCCTGACTTTTGCCCAGGCTGCCCTTCCCCTCTACTTGGACACACCCACATCCTGTAGGTTCCAGCTCAGCTAGTACTCTCCCGGGATGCCCTCTTCCACCACCCCAAGTCAGGTCAGGCTCTCCTCCTGTGTGCGCTCACAGGCCCCAGTACTTCCTCACCAAATTCCCTGTCACATGCATTTTAGCTGGTTTTTAGGAAGGGCAGGAAGGGGAAAGACAGGATCTATGTAGGTCACTGGCAGTCAGAACTTGGCATGTAACAACTGTTCAACACATGTTTCAAATGAATCAATAAAGACTGATAAAAACTCACTGTTTATTCTTACTAATTCACTGTTTATAAGTGTGCATATATGTTTGGCAGACTTTTTCCTGCTCTTATTATAAAGTATGGATTTAATCAGTCTTAACAAAGTTTTTAGTTTTCCTAAAGTCCTGGGCTGAGTAAACTCTACGTGAATTATAAAGTCAAAGTTACCCGGCCCAGAATGGGGAAAACATGGTAAGCAATACTCCTCTCAGGATTCACTAGGAGGCCTGTTTTTCATTTGGCTGATTATAAAAAGGCAAATTCTTTTTCAATGTATCGAGAGGGCTTTCTAAAAATAAGAATCATTCTAAAATGGGAGGCTTAGGAATTGGTGAACTCATTGTCAGTGGGCCCTAACTAGACCTTTGTCAGAGAGCTGCATTTTCTTAAATGTCATTATGATAAATAGGTGGACCAGATGAATTCTAAAGTCACAGCTCTATGCATCTACATCCCTATAAAATATTTACAAGGTGAATTATTTTATTCTCCCTCCTCCCCATCCCCACCGTGATTGCACTCCATTAACTTCAAAAGCTCATCCTTATTTTTTCATGATTTATAGCTCTGTGTTCTTTAGAAATTAACTCTAACCTGTAATTATTTGAAATGACTAAATTATACTTAGAACATGCTATATTTCTTTAGAAAAATGAACAGGCGGAATTGCTGGATTTGTAAGATGTGCAGACATGAATCCAAGAGGCCCCCTTCAAAGTGAGTGGCATTTAACTTCTGTGGCCATCATGAGGCATACTTGTCACAGGATATTTATTCAACTGCAATCTTAATATATTTTGCTCAGAGAGTAAAATTTGCATTTACACATGACTCATTCTAACAGAAGGGTGATCATGTATTACACTAAGGTTTCCTCTTGATTATTTGTGGTTTATACTTGAGAATTCAGCAAGTTTAATGTGTTTAGAGGGTCTATTACAAATAAATACTTAGAATTTTGTTATAAAGCTTTATTTAGTTTATGTTAAAATGAGACGCTTTGATCCAAAATATTTTCATAGCTCAAACTGCCCACCTACACAGTGCTGGAAACCTTCATCCTGGTTGGAAGAGGAGAGACCGGAGTGGCATCCGAATGCCTACCAAGCTCCCAAGTCTCTTCACCATTTCGCTGTAACTAAAAACGTGGCCATTTGGATGGGGACACTGACTGTATTAAAATGGAAAGTGTAATGCCAGAGAAGGGTAGCAAACCATTTGAGTTGATTTGCTTACCTAGAAGAATCTGAGCTCGAGGATTCCTGTCAGGTTGACCAGAATGCCTAACATAATCCGTGTGGAGATCTCAGTTTTGGCCACATGTCCCTGCTATGGCTTGAGCTCCTGGCTTGCATGCTTCTACCCTGAAACATCAAAATGTCCAAACACACACAGGCATTTGTGTGTATGTGTGTGTGCAGGGGCAGGGGGAGAGGCTGCAGCAGTGGGTGGAAGAGAAGTAAGGCTCAAACCTCAGTTTTTTAAAGAGCCAGTTGAGGCTGCTGTGCTGCAGAGACACGTGCAAGGAGGACGATGAAACTGCCTTGTTTGGGAGCAGCTTCCTTCTCTTCTGCTGATGGCTCCCATGGGGCACTGATGGGCTCAGATTTCTTTCCACCTGCCTCGTAGATCCGCCATCAGGGAAGGGGAAAACCAGGGGAAAAGAATTCACATTCATGGAAAGCCAGCAGATGACAGACATTTGATAGGTGCTTTACATTCACCATCTCATTTAATTTTCATAAGCTTGTGAGATAGATATTGTTATCACCATTTTATGCATAATAAAAGTAGCCAAAATCTCTAAAGTATAGCACCAGGATTAGAAATGGCAATTGCCATTTCTCTGGATTGAAAAGGTTATTTTAAGTTACCATTTTTAAAGTTCTAATAAGAGAAAAGAGCAGTGAGTCAGACACATTTCATGGAAATGTTTTTGAAAGCTATGGTAACAGCAGTATACTGTTAAGTATGGATTCAAATAGTCCACCTAAAACTGTCAAGACCCACTGGCTTTGCAGAAAACAAAAGATATTTGACCTGTTTGGGACTCCCAATAGATTTCCATGCTCTAGGCTATTTTTTGACTTCTTTAATAAATCTTCCTTCATTGTGTTAAGTAGCTGCTAAAGCTTTTGGCTGTTCCTTCAACGCCAGTGACAGAGCTAATTAAACCAGGTGCAGCCAATGGACATTGTTTGCATCTATAGCTGTCTGATTACATACAGTTTTTCAAAACAAGAAAACTAAGACCGTATCATAAGCTGAAAGGTAATGAACACACTGAGTATTTTAAAGGAAGGAAAATAAAATGATTTATATGTAAGAGTACATAATCAGTTGCCAATTCATCTCATAAAGCCTGCCAAAATGAACAGAAAAATGAAGCCTCAAAGCCAGCATCTTTCAGTTATTTTCAAAATGGTAAATGGCCTTTTAATACTATTTAGGTTAAATGTAACTTTGCATACTGTCCACAGTAGTAAAAATTAAAGCCTTCAACATGCAAAAAAAATTATAGCAAATAATAGAATACATCCATATATAATAGATATAGAGGTACTAGCTTTATTATATGAATGCATGCAAATAGGTTTTGTGGATAAACTCTAAAATTCTAAGATTCTAAGATTCAGATCAATGGGCTAACACACTGCTGGTGGATGCAGCAGACATGCATAAACTTTTAAAAGCAATTTGGCAGTTTGTACCAAGAACCTTAAAAATGTTCATCTTTTGACCTGGTTTGATTCTACTTCTGATCATCTCCTATGGAACTGCCCTTTGTGAGAATAGCAAGCTTTAATCACAGCCGGTTTTTATGCTTAAAAAAATGAAAAACATTTACAATGTCTATTCAGAATAATTATGTAAACTATGGAATGTACCCATGTAGAATGCACCACAGTGACTATCAATGATTATAAACTTGTAACTCTAAATTATAACACTATAAATGGTTATTAAGACAATTGTGATGACATATAAAAAGCTTATTAAAAGGGTGGTATGTGTAATATATACACATAAAGTGTGCATACACACAAACATCTGCAGGGCACAACTACTTGGTTAAAAACACACAAATAAGCACATAACAAAAACATTAAAAAGAAATAAATCAAAATATTAATAGTGATAATTTGGGAATAAGGAGATTAGAGGGCTATGGATCTTTATCTTTTTAAAATTTGCTTTATCACTTTTTCAAGTTTATACTATTTTTACAATTTTTTAAATTTTAATAATTTAGAAAATAATAATAAAGTATAAAAGACCACAGGGAAATAAATTTTCATCCAAACACAAACACAGTCAAGTAGACCCTTCACCAACATGAGTTTGAACTGTACAGGTCCATATATGTGCAATTTTTTTCAATAAATATATTGGAAACATTTTCTGGAGGTTTGTGACAATTTAAAAAACTTTTTCTCTAGCTTACTTTATTTAAGAATACTGCATATAATACATAAAAAAATTCACATTAATCGACTATGTGATCAATAAGTCTTCTGGTCAGCAGTGGGCTATTAGTAGTTAAGTTTTGGGGGAGTCAAAGTTACATGCAGATTTTCAACCGCATGTCAGATTGGCACCCCTAATCCTCACATTGCTCAAGGGCCAGCTGCGTAACTATATTTTGGCATTAGTTTCAAGGTAGTACGATTCTGTTTAGTTTAGTGCAGTGAGCACCCTTTGTTTCTTTTCAAAGCCTTACTTTGGAGGAAGCGACGCAGTGGTCCCAGTCTTTTGAAAAGTTGATGGCTACAAAATGTGAGTATTATGTGCATGTCATCTTTGAATAACCAGTAAGTGTCATCTCTAGGGGAGAAGGGGGCGGTAGGTGGTGAATGCATGTTGCTCTTCTCACAGCCTTGTAAATGGCAACTGCCACAGTTCAAAAAAGAAGATCTGAAAATAGCTTTTCATGTCAACTACTAATATTTTCTTTGGTGTTAATTAAAACAAGATTAGTCACTGTGAATATTTGTTCTTCACAAGTGTATGTGTAAAATCCCTTGGAAAATATGCTTAAATAGTAGCATGTACTGAATTATACTGACTCGTCATAACCTTCTAAAGTTAGAATTAAAAAAAAAAATTAATGACTTGCTGTTCTTAGCGCCTTCAAAAGTTACGACTGCATTTGAGTCTCGATTTTCTTAAACTCCTCAAAGTTTCTTACCAACTTAATCAGTGTCTGATTTAAATGGGACTTTATATAAGTCTGTATGTAGTTGTATAAAAGTTTCAATATTCGGATGGTATAAATGAAAGTTAAGAACAATGTGTCTGAGGACAATAGGTCCGTAGGCTCAATGCTAGAAGTATGAAGAAATATGTGCATTCATGTGAGCAGTCAGTTGTGTTTGAGGTAGGAAACGGGGAGGTCGTAGAAAATGATAAATACCTAAAGACAAAGGTAAAGAAAAAAAATGTAGTGGGTACTCAAAGAAAAGTCTCCTGTTTGCTCAGTTTAATGGGGTTTGTTCCTCTCAAACGCTTGCTAATATTTGCCTGGAGATCTCTTTTTATTTGCAATTCCCTGTTACCCTCGGGGAATGTTTCATCTGTTTACACCTGTTGACGGTGAGAGGGGCATTAGCTGTGCTACCTAACGGCTGGATTAGTGGGGTGTGCCCGCGGTTACTCCGGAGGACTTCCGGCTCCTCCCGGGAGCTGCGACCCTCCTGGGGCCCCACCTGCTCCCCGACTCAGGGGTCCCTCTTGGTATGGCAACAGCTGTCAGACAGTGGGAGAGGCGAGGACCCCTAGGGGCCCCTGATGAAACACCTGCATGCGTCATTATCCGGCAGGTTCTTCGTGGCGGCCCCCTGCGGCTGGGACACCCCCCCCCCCCCCCCCCCGGGCTTGGGCCTCTCCCTGAACTCCCTCTCCGGTGAGCCTCTGACGCCAGTTTCTTTCTTTGCTGCCCTATCTCTGCCTGTCCCTTCTCAGGTATTGCCCACATTAATTTTTTTAAATCAATTTTAAGATACTAGAATGGGAGAAAGAACAAAAATATATGTTCACTTGGCTAATAATTTGGATTTCAGTCCCAAACCCCTGTAACCATGTTTTGCCTTCAACATGCATTGCCACATTAACTCTCACTTGGAGTTTCGTATTCTTTATTCTCATATGTGAAATGGGAATAAGATCACCTTGTGCAGGTGGCTATTGTGCACATTAGATATAAAACACCTAGTGCAATGCCCAGTGCAGATTTGGCACACAGTAATTGGTAGTTATTTTTATTAGTAATAGAGCATATATCTCTGAATATCATTCCTTTTCTCCACTGCCTACCAAAAAGTCCAAAATCCCTAAATCATTATTTAGGACTCTTTATAACCTAACCCAGTACACATTTCTAAAATTTATCTCCAGCTCTGCCCCTTGACATAACATGCCCTTCGGCCAGTGTGACTATCGCTCCGCTCTCTGCATGGAGGACTCTCCTGCTCCAGCTTCCCGGCCAAGTCCTCTCTGTCTCCTCTGTCTACCCTGCCCACCCTTGAAAGTAAAATTCGGGTTCCACCTTTTCCATGAAACCTCTTGGAAATGCTTTCCTCTTTTTTTTTCTATTTTGTCAGTGTTATTGTTTATTCTGCTTCTAATTACAGCTATTTTGTATACTGGGTTTTTTCCACAGATGCTTTCTCACTAGATTGTAAATTCCCTAAAAGCACAGATCATCTTTCATTCACCTTTCAAACCCTTCTCCCAGAGACTAGAAACATGCTTTGTACCTAATGAGCATGCAATAAATTCTCAGTGAGTCAATACAAGACAAATATTAGTAAGAAAAGATCAAAACACCAAGCCACATCATGTACTAGTTTCTGTGTCAGTCCTGGAGGCTTCCTAAACAAAGTGAACAAAGCTGATTACTTGGTAATGATCTCAACTGGGAGCCTGGCTAGGATTTAGCAATTTAGAGACCTGATGCCAGGAGAAAAAGCAAAGTTTACAGGAAAGATGACAGGAAGACGGAATGCTGCTCTTTATAAACACGAACAGCCTAAGAATCTTACCAGAAACTGAAATTTTGTGAAATACATGTAAAATTTTAATAACCACCTAATGAAAAGATGACAAAACAAATAATTCTATGGACTTTCTAATCAGAAAGATAAAACCAAGAATGCAAACATTAAATGTGCCAGAGAATAAAGTGTATTTACATTAAACAAGGACACTAGTAAAATCCATCCTCTAGTTAAGATACACAGATGACTTTTTCAACACAGACTAAGAGACTATTTCTGAACACAGTTAAGAAACCCACATGGGAAGGAAAATAGGTTTGGTCATAATATACGAACAGGTATTAGTTTAGGAGATGTTTGCTGGGAAGCGAGTAAGTAATAGTCATCACAGGGCAGGTAAATTCAACTTCCTTGTGGGAAGAGGATCCAAGAAAATCATCAACTTAAGAAGACAACCGCGGCAAAATTAAGACATTAGTTAGAAATTAAGAATGCTAGTAACCTAGATACAATCGAAGATGCCATTTAATGATACATTATTTACAAACAAGTTAATTTTTTAAAAGCAGTGTATGCCTATGCTCAATTTCCATTTAATAAATATTAAGCACTTTTTAGGCACCATGTGCTTAAAAAAATCCCATGTGCCCAGGTGGTCTATTAAGTAACAGGAAAAAAAAGAGTTTTTTTCAAACACTGAAAATCTGCCAGAAGAGAACAGGGTAACCTGTCATTTATGGCTCACTGGGGTAAAGTAGAAAATGGTAATTGAAGCAACTTCGAATAATATACTGAATGAATTCCAAAAGGGAGGCAAACATATATTTTAAATAGCCTTTGACAAAAATGTTCAGCAAATGCTATATAAGGGCTGACTGGCAGTATTTTTTTTTTTTTTGCTTCCAGAGTAAAGATGCTTTTATGAAGCTACACCTTTCTCTTGAATAATCTATTGTTACATAGGACAAGCAGAGGGAAACTCTAGACATAGAAAGAAAAACATATGTACACATTTCTTTGGCCTAAAATTACTTTCTAGGTCCAGTTAGGACAGCCTCACAGATCAGCATTTAGACTGTATCATCTTAGAAGTATAGTAAAATGTGTGTTTAGGAAGTGTCTGGTGACTGAGAATCAAAGGGCTGTATAGATTGCCTAAGGAACTGGTAAGAACAGAAACTGCTTTGAATTTTAGCAGACACTTTGTGAGGTATGATCTCTGACTGGGCAGGCATTCATTGAGTTTTTAATGTATTTGACGTAGGGAAATACAGGAAATCCATCCTATGGGAGAGTGGAAGAGTGTGTCAATGTGAGTGCTTTCCTGAAGGTATTCATGATTAAGGAGAGGTAAAACATATGTGCACCATTAGCAGTTGGAAAACAACTACAAAGAAGGGAGACTAGAAATTGCAGGGCACCCAGCACAAACCTAGTATGTACATGCCGAGGGGTGAAGATAGGAGTGGGGGATAAGAGGGATGGCAGGCCTCCTGGGGAAAGAGTCTAGATTCAGATTGGTGTAAAATGTTAAGGATGTCTGACTGCCAGTACTTTGAAGATAGGACACTGTTTTAGAAGTGAGTGAAGCGAAAATAAATGAGTGCTTCCTTCAATGAAGAAATGTGGTGTTTAAGGTTCCTCAGCGTTAGACGTGGAAACTGGTCTCAGTAAAAAACCTCCACAAGGAATTAAGCTGACAGTACCATGCAAAATTTCCAGATCTGCAGATGATAGAGAGTTCTCCAAGTTTCCAAACATCCACGTTCATAGGGTAGAATTAAATTATTTGCAAATGGATATAAAAGCAGTATTGAGTTTTTTAAATGGATCAGGAAAAATTTGTCTTAGCTCTTAGTCACCCCTCATAAAAATAGCTGACAATTGAGACTTCCGGGAAGATGGGGGCATGAGCAGGGCGGCAGAAATCTCCTCCCAAAACTATATATATCCATGAAAATACGGCAAATACAACTATTCCTGAAAGAGAGACCAGAATACACAGGAAAGCGCACACCGTGCAGCTGCACCTGAGAGGACACGGCACCCTGCAAGGCGGGTAAGATACGGAGCCGCGACCCGGCAGAACCCGAGCACTCCCCCACCCCAGCGCACCGGCGGGAGGAGAGGATTCAGAGCAGGGAGGGAGTGGAAGTACACCCCGCGAAGTAGCCAGCCCCGGTGATCTGCGCGGGGAGCGCTGACCCACATTGTGCAGTGCAGCGGAGATTGGAGAGACAGAGGGGCAGGATCTGAGCGGGGAACGCGCCAGGGTGCTTGCAGCCAGCTCCCGGGAAGGAAAAAAAAAAAGAAAAGTGTGCGCTTTTTTCAGCGGTCTTAAAGAGACACAAGCCCAGCGGAGAAGCCGGATCGCCCCGGCACACTCAGCCCAGCAGGCTGGGAGTCCTGGGCAGTTTCGGACCCCTTAGCTGGCGACTGAGAAAGGGTGGCTGCACTTAGACTTCTCACAGAGATCAACAGCCTCCCATTCGTTCCCACCCCGGCCAGAGCTATAAAGGGCCCTGCAGAGCTGTGTGGCCATGGCTGTGGAATAGTGGAGCAACAGCGCCACCTACAGCATCCCCACAGAATCTACTCCCGGTGGGCGTTTTTTTTGTTTGTTTTTGTTTTTGTTTTTTTGTTTTTTGTTTTTCTTCTCTTTCTTATTTTTTCTTTCTTTCTTTTTTTTCTTTTTCTTTTTAAAGTCTTAAAGAGCCCAGCTGACATATGTGGCAACTACCAGCGACCATTTCTATAGCCATGAAAAGACAGAGGAATATGGTCCAGACTAAGATCAACCAGACAACCCCAGAGAGGGAGCCTGAAGGGATGGAAATGCACAGTATTCCTGAAAAAGAATTCAGAATAAAAGTCATAACCATGCTGATGGACCTACAGAGAAATGTGCAAGAGCTGAGGGAGGAAGTGAGGGAACTGAGGAAAGACAATGCAGAAATCAGACAAGCGATCGACGGGCTTAACAGCAGATTGGATGAGATGCAAGAGACTGTTAATGGAATAGAAATCAGAGAACAGGAATACAGAGAAGCTGAGGCAGAGAGATAAAAGGATCTCTAGGAATGAAAGAATATTAAGAGAACTGTGTGACCAATCCAAACGGAACAATATTCGCATTATAGGAGTACCAGAGGAAGAAGAGAGAGAAAAATGGATAGAAAGTGTCTTTGAAGAAATAATTGTTGAAAACTTTCCCACGCTGGGGAAGGAAATAGTCTCGCAGTCCATGGAAGCCCACAGATCTCCCAACACAAGGGACCCAAGGAAGACAACACCAAGACACATAATAATTAAAATGGCAAAGATCAAAGATAAGGACAGAGTATTAAAGGCAGCTAGAGAGAGAAAAAAGATCACCTACAAAGGAAAACCCATCAGACTATCATCAGACTTCTCAACAGAAACCTTACAGGCCATAAGAGAATGGCATGATATATTTAACGTAATGAAACAGAAGGGCCTCAAACCAAGAATATTGTATCCAGCACTATTATCATTTAAATATGATGGAGGGATTAAACAATTTCCAGACAAATGAAAGTTGAGAGAGTTTGCCTCTCATAAACCACCACTACAGGGTATCTTAAATGGACTGCTCTAGATGGAGGCACACCTAAGGCTAAAAAGATGTCACCAGAGAAAATAAAATCATAGCAAAGAAAGCAGACCATCCAAATACTAACTAAAGGCAAAGAATAAACCACCTAGTATATAAAGAATGGAGGAGGAAGAGTAAGAAGGGAGAGAAATAAAGAAACATCAGATGGTGTTTAGAACAACTTAACAAGAAAGTTAAGTTAGATTGTTAGATAGTAAAGAAGCAACCCTTGAACCTTTGGTAACCACAAATCTAAAGCCAGCAATGGCAATAAGTACATATCTATCAATAATCACCCTAAATGTAAATGGACGGAATGCAACAATCAAAAGACACAGAGTAACAGAATGGATAGAAAAGCAAGACCCATCTATATGCTGCTTACAAGAGACTCACCTCAAATCCAAAGATATACACAGACTAAAAGTGAAGGGATGGAAAAAGATATTTCATGCAAACAACAAAGAGAAAAAAGCAGGTGTGGCAGTACTTGTATCAGACAAAATAGACTTCAAAACGAAGAAAGTAGCAACAGATAAAGAAGGACATTACATAATGATAAGGGATCAGTCCAACAAGAAGATATAACCATTATAAATATATGTGCACCCAACACAGGAGCGCCAGCATATGTGAAACAAATACTAACAGAATTAAAGGAGGAAATAGACAGCAATGCATTTATTTTAGGAGACGTCAACACACCACTCACTCCAAAGGACAGATCAACCAGAAAGAAAATAAGTAAAGACACACAGGCACTGAACAACACACTAGAACAGATGGACCTAACAGACATCTACAGAACTCTGCGCCCAAAAGCAGCAGGACACACATTCTTCTCAAGTGCACAGGGAACATTTTCCAGAATAGACCACATACTAGGCCACAAAAAGAACCTCAGTAAATCCAAAAAATATTAAAATCCTACCAACCAACTTCTCAGATCACAAAGGTATAAAACTAGAAATAAATTTTAGAAAGAAATCAAAAAGGCTCACAAATACATGGAGACTAAACAACATTCTCCTAATTAATTAATGGGTTAACGACCAAATCAAAACAGAAATCAAAGAATATATGGAGACTAATGACAACAACAACACAAAGCCACAACTTCTGTGGGACGCAGCAAAGGCAGTTCTAAGAGGAAAGTATATTGCAATCCAGGCCTATTTAAAGAAGGAAGAACATTCACAAATGAATAGTCTAAAGACCCAATTACTGAAATTGGAAAAAGAAGAACAAATGAGGCCCAAAGTCAGCAGAAGGAGGGACATAATAAAGATCAGAGAAGAAATAAATAAAATTGAGAAGAATAAAACAATAGAAAAAATCAATGACACCAAGAGCTGGTTCTTTGAAAAAATAAACAAAATGGATGAACCCCTAGCCAGACTTATTAAGAGAAAAAGAGAATCTACACACATAAACAGAATCAGAAATGAGAAAAGAAAAATAACGACAGACCCCACAGAAATACAAAGAATTATAAGAGAATATTATGAGGATCTATATGCTAACAAGCTGGAAAACCTAGAAGAAATGGACAACTTCTTAGAAAAATACAACCTTCCAAGACTGACCAAGCAAGAAACAGAAAAACTAAACAGACCAATCACCAGCAACGAAACTGAATCGGTAATCAAAAAACTACTACCCAAGAACAAAACCCCCAGACATGATGGATTCACCTCTGAATTCTACCAGACATATAGAGAAGAAATAACACCCATCCTCCATAACGTATTCCAAAAAATAGAAGAGGAGGGAATACTTCCAAACTCATTCTATGAAGCCAGCATCACTCTAATACCAAAACCGGGCAACGATCTCACCAAAAGAGAAAATTACAAACCAATATCCCTGATGAATGTAGATGCAAAAATACTCAACAAAATATTAGCAAACCGAATTCAAAAATCCATCAAGAGGATCATACACCATGATCAAGTGGGATTCATCCCAGGGATGCAAGGATGGTACAACATTCGAAAAATCCATCAAAATCATCCACCACATCAACAAAAAGAACAAAAAACCACATGATCATCTCCGTAGATGCTGAACAAGCATTTGACAAAATTCAGCATCCATTCCTGATTAAAACTCTCAACCAACAAAATGGGTATAGATAGCAAGTACCTCAACATCATAAAGGCCATATATGACAAACCCAGAGCTAACATCATACTTAACGGCGAGAAGCTGAAAGCTTTTCATCTAAGATCGGTAACGAGACAGGGATGCCCACTCTCTCCACTGTTATTCAACATAGTACTGGAGGTCCTAGCCACAGAATTCAGACAATACAAAGACGTACAAGGCATCCAGATTGGTAAAGGAGAAGTCAAATTGTCACTATTTGCAGGTGACATGATACTGTACATAAAAAACCCTAAAGACTCCACTCCAAAACTACTAGAACTAATATCTGAATTCAGCAAAGTTGCAGGATACAAAATTAACACACAGAAATCTGTTGCTTTCCTATACACTAATGATGAACTAACAGAAAGAGAAATCAGAAAACAATTCCATTCACAATTGCATCAAAAAGAATAAAATACCTAGGAATAAACCTAACGAAGGAAGTGAAAGACCTGTACTCTGAAAACTACAAGACACTCCTAAGAGAAATTAAAGAGGACACTAACAAATGGAAATGCATCCCATGCTCTTGGCTAGGAAGAATAAATATTGTCAAAATGGCTAAACTACCTAAAGCAATCTACAGATTCAATGCAATCCCTATCAAACTACCAACAGCTTTCTTCAATGAACTGGATCAAATAATTCTAAAATTCATATGGCACCACAAAAGACCCCGAATAGCCAAAGCAATCCTGAGAAGAAGGAATAAAACATGGGGAATTATGCTCCCTGACTTCAAGCTCTACGACAAAGCCACAGTAATCAAGACAATTTGGTATTGGCACAAAAACAGACCCACAGACCAGTGGAACAGAATAGAAAATCCAAACATTAACCCAAACATATACAGTCAATTAATATTTGATAAATGAGCCTTGGATATACAATGGGGAGATGACAGCCTCTTCAGCAGCTGGTGTTGGAAAAACTGGACAGCTACATGTAAGAGAATGAAACTGGACTACTGTCTAGCCCCATACACAAAGGTAAACTCAAGGTGGATCAAAGACCTGAATGTAAGTCATGAAACCATAAAACTCTTAGAAAAAAACATAGGCAAAAATCTCTTGGACATAAACATGAGCGACTTCTTCATGAACATATCTCCCCGGGCAAGGGAAACAAAAGCAAAAATGAGCAAGTGGGACTATATCAAGCTGAAAAGCTTCTGTACAGCAAAGGACACCATCAGTAGAACAGAAAGAGATCCTAAGGTATGGGAGAATATATTCATAAATGACATATCTGATAAGGGGTTGACATCCAAAATATATAAAGAACTCACACACCTTAACAAACAAAAAGTAAATAATCCAATTAAGAAATGGGCAGAGGACATGAATAGACACTTTTCTAAAGAAGAAATTCAGATGGCTAACAGGCACATGAAAAGATGCTCCACATGGCTAATCATCAGAGAAATGCAGATTAAAACCACAATGAGATATCACCTCACACCAGTGAGGATGGCCAACATCTAAAACACAAACACCAGCAAATGTTGGCGAGGATGTGGAGAAAAGGGAACCCTCCTACACTGCTGGTGGGAATGCAAATTAGTTCAACCATTGTGGAAAGCAGTATGGAGGTTCCTCAAAAAACTCAAAATAGAAATACCATTTGACCCAGGAATTCCACTCCTAGGAATTTACCCTAAGAATGCAGCAGCCCAGTTTGAAAAAGACAGATGCACCCCTATGTTTATCGCAGCACTATTTACAATAGCCAAGAAATGGAAGCAACCTAAGTGTCCATCAGTAGATGAATGGATAAAGAAGAGGTGGTACATATACACAATGGAATATTATTCAGCCTTGAGAAGAAAACAAATCCCACCATTTGCAACAACATGGATGGAGCTAGAGGGTATTATGCTCAGTGAAATAAGCCAAGCCGAAAAAGACAAGTATCAAATGATTTCACTCATATGTGGAGTATAAGAACAAAGAAAAAAACTGAAGGAACAAAACAGCAGCAGACTCACAGAACCCAAGAACGGACTAATAGTTACCAAAGGGAAAGGGACTGGGGAAGATGGGTGGAAAGGGAGGGATAAGAGGGTAAAAGGGGCATTACGATTAGCAGACATCATTAATGTTGGGGGGGCATGGGGAGGGGCTGTACAACTCAGAGAAGACAAGTAGTGATTCTATAGCATCTCACTACGCTGATGGACAGTGACTGTAATGGGGTTGGTGGGGGGGACCTGATGAAGGGGTAGTTTAATCACCATAATATTGCACATGTAATTGTAGATTAATGATACCAAAATGAATTATTAAAAAAATAAACCTGACAATTACCAAAGATTTTTCCTTAAATGATGTTGATCTAAAATATGGCACTGCACCTCGAAATATCACCAGAATATTAGGCATCAGCAAGATGTAAAATGGCAAGAAAATGCTGTGGATATTTCTAATAGCTAAATCTAATAAAACTAGAAAGGATAAAAAAGTATGCATTTGAAATGACAAAGGGAACAGCAATCACTCAAAACCCGAGGACTCTTCAAACTGCAAAGGTCAGGACTGAAAAATAATCAAAATCAAAATTTTGACTAACTCAAGTTTTATTTTTAATTTTGACTAAAATGTTAGAAAACAGTGCTAGAAATAAATGCTGAAGGCTCATACAAGTATTTATTGACCAAAATTCAAAAGATAAGGATGGAGGTTGCCCACTGATATTCGGGTCAAGTGTGCTTAATATAAATAAAAAGAAGTTCAGCAAAACTGCAGCGGATGCCTCAGCATGACCCATTCCATCCTTCCCTGTGTCTGGCCGACCTTTCGAGCCCTGGGAGGGAAATGAAAGAGGCGTCCAAGATCACCGCGCTCAGCTCACGTGCTCCCTCTAGAGGGAGGAGATAGACAGACAACCAAGCAAATCAGTGAAGTCCTTCATCCCAGAAAGTGGTAACTGGTTTGAAGAAAATTAAACCAGGCGATATGACCAAAAGGAAGAAGAAAAAAAAAAAGGCAGGTGTTCCAGGGCATTTCAATTGGGTGATTAGAGAAGAACTGTCAGAGGGGTAGAATCTGAGCTGATAACTGAATGATGAGAAGCCGCCAACCAGGCTGGAGTCTGGGCGGAGCAGCCCAAGCAGAGGAAAACCAGGTTTGAAAGCCCCTGAGATATGAGTGAGGTTCGAATAACAGTGAAGCGCATCATGACAGGTGCATAGGGCCGTGTAGGTCGTGTGAACAACCTGAACTGCAGGACCTCTGGTGCTGTTGTGGAGAAAAGCAGAGAGACCAGTTGAGAGAAGGCTTTTGCAATAAACCAGGTAAGACTGGAGCTCCGTGTGAGACAAAGCCAGGAGTAACTAGCACATGGACGCTGATCAAAGCCAGGGAGCTATGAGATCACCTGGAAGCGCAGAGATCCTGAGACAGAGCTCAGGTACTGTAAAGGAGATGGAAAGGCGCATCGGGTGGGCTAAGGATTATCCAAACAGTGTATTACAATGGAAAACAAAGAAGAGTGCATTTCAGAAAGGGAGAAATGGACTGTGTCAAAGGCTGCTGAAAAGTCGGGTAAGACGAGGACAGAACAGCGGCCACTGGATCTGGCAGCATGGACGTCCGCGGTGCCTCGGCAAGGGCGGTTTCATGGGCATGGTAGAGACGGATAGGGTAAGAGGAAGGAAGGTAGATAATATGGGAAATCGTTTACTTACATTTTGCTTTTAAGTTCAGAAGAGAAAAGACTGGAAAGAGGCATGAGGTCAGCGCTGAGAGTGCAGAATCACTGTTGTTATTGGTTCTGTTTGGGAACTGCAGCAGTGTGTCTGCGGACCATGGCAACTAGGAAGCAAGAAAGTAATGACAAGGAAGAGAGTGGGGACAATTGTAGGAGCAACAGAAAAATGCAAAGCAACAGAGAAAGCAAAGAGGTGAAAGCCATAAAAGAATTGTTTGGCCAGCGCACAAAGGACCCTTCCCCCTGAGGGGAGAACTTCTAAAGGGCAGGTATCAGTGGAGGAAGGTTGCCTGATTTGGTGGAGCGAGGATGAGGGGCTCTCCATCTGATTAAATCTGTGTTCTCAGCAGCTTGATGAAAGGTCATCAGCAGAGAGCTGAGGATGATACCAGGGGAGGACAGGAGAATGGCTCGGTAATGTTGAGTGCCCATTAAAAATTTGCAGTGATGATTTCCAGTGAGAAAGCAGTTATGTATTTCTCTACAATCTGTTCAGTCTGCTCCAGCACAGGCGCAGAGGAGACGCATAGTGAAGCCATTCTCGGTAGGCAAGTGCTCTGAATCACAGAGCTGGCATCACACTCATTCTGGTCCAAATCATCTTTGAATGTACTGTCTACTTTTCTCCCTTTCTCAGTCATCACTATCCCTTGCAGACAGCCTTGGAAATGCCAGGCTGAACATTGTAGGATCGTCCTTCTGCATCCTCCTCTTCCTTATGGCACAGCAGACACTGGACGTTGCCAGTGGTGGTGTTTTTCCCCGATGTGCATCCTGATCCCAGAGGCAGAGCCCTTCTCTCAGCTCTCATCTGGGAGAGGCTCTGCGCTGCTCGCTGGGGATTGGCAGCTTCCTACGCTTGCATTTATTTTACTCTCTGCTCACCACGGCTGTTGCCATGGCGCCCTTCGCCAGCCCTCACATTACCCACCTGCATGCCTCAGCTCTTCCCACTTAGCGCTTTTTGTCTTTTTTAAGTTCTAATTCACATTTTTACCTTTCAGGGAAGAAACAACCAAATCTGCCCTCACTGTTCAGTTAGTACATTTTTTATCTCCCTCCCAGAAAACCAAAAAGCAATAATATGCTATATGTAATCCTCTGGTCTTTGGTGCTTCCTAGCTGCAGAATAATCAGTCTGCTTCTTTCCAGAACCTATGGAGAGTCCCTTTCAAATGCAGAAGCATGAGCAATCCAAAAGCCTGGACTGACAAGCATTTGTTTATTCAGTATCTACTATATGTCAGGCAGTACCTGGGCACTGGACAAGTGAAGACAAACTGCTGTCCTAATTCACCCTGCAGGTGAATGGGAGAGTAACAGAAGTGAGCCAGTAAATATAATGGACTGTGATAGAGGGTGAGATAAAACTATAATTAAATATGTGTGCTCTGGGTGCTCTTTGTCAACTGACAGGAAGCATTTATCTAGTCTGGGGTGGAGGTAAGCAGGTGGTTCAGAGAAATTTTCCCAGAAACTGAGATACCAAGCTGAGTCTTAGATCAGGGTATAAAGCCCACAACACAGAAGGAACTGCACATAACAGCATGGAGTGACATACTGTTTGGCCAGGAATACCAAGGCTTGAACAAAGACAATGTTCAGGAGTGACAGGGAAAGAGAATGGAAATATAAGCCATTATAAACCTAATGGGCCCTGCAGCCATTAACAAGAGGTCTGGCTTTTACCGCTAGGGCAATGGGAAAGGGTTAAAGGTTGTAAATAAAAGACCATGGACAGTTTTTTGTTCCTCTAATAAAAGTACAGAAAAAATTGAAAGCAGGGTCAGATAGATGAACTGATTTTTTTCAGGTTAAATAGTTTAGAAATACTCCTCAAAAATCAGAAGCAAAACTAATGTGTAAAGAGAGAACAGAAGATAATGCAATAAATGTAACAGTGTCTTTAATATGTAAAAAGATCTGAAAATTCAAGAAAACACTAACAATGCAAAAGAAAATGGACAAAAGATTTGAAATTCACAGGATGAAAATAAATTGTAAGAAAGAACAATTTTAAGCATTAATATTTTTAAGATGCACAGTTCAACAATTGCAAGTTACTGGTTTTACCCCATGAGATTGGAAAGGATGGAGTGAGTAGACACTTTGACATGGCAGTTGGTAGTGAAAATTAATGAAGTTTTTCTGAAAGCAATTTTATAATACCTTGGTACCTTTTGGAGGTACCAAGAGCCTCCAAAAATATTACATTGTCAATCTAGGAATTCTCCTCCTTTAAATTAATTCTGAGAAAACAGCTTCAGATGCAAAGATTTATAAACCAAAATGTTCAATGTAGGATAATTTATAACATGAAAAAGGGAAACAATCTAAGTATTCAATAATAATGGAGGGCTAACTATAGTATAATGTAGCTTTGCAATGGACTATTATATAGCCCTTGAAAGTAAAAAGGACAAATTATTTGCTACATGATGATAAGTATGAAATGCAAATTTACTTTCATAGCATAATGCCAATGTGTTTATGTATATGAGCTAATACTTGTTAGATAGAAACTTAAACATGGTTAAACAAAGAACCGAAAAAATGAAAGAAAATATATCAAATTGTTAACAATGGTTATTGTCTTTATTAGTTTTCTATATTTAAAAACAATTCATTGAATTTTAAGCTACTTTTATAATAAAACAGAAAAAGAAGTTAAGAGAAAAACCAGAAATGATTCATACTGTAGAAGCCAAACCAAAGAATTTCAATAAAACAGAAGATATACATTAAAGCTTCACACAGAGGATGGTGGAATTATGGAAGTAATTATCCCCAATGATACAGGTTGAAAATAAAATGGATTTTAAATTGTTTTAGACACACTACTTCTGATGGAAGACTGCAACATAGCTCACCTTTAGGATTTAATGGTGTGTCTTGCTGCCTTGCAGAAAGCAATCCTGGAAAGATGCACCACTGTTTTGACTCACCCAAGGGGAGTGTCACGTTTCCCTTCTGCATCAAGAGACCAGCATGTGTTACTTCGTGTGTCATAGAAATACTAATTTCAGTGACTAGTTTAAGAAGAACACGCTAGAGAATCCCAAAGGCACCACTCTCGTTCTTCAAGGAAAAAGCATGCACAACAATAAACCTAGTTTTTCCATTGTCTCAATTTAATGAGCAATTCTGTTGTTTATCCCTTTTCATGCTGTTCAAGCAGAATCATGGTCTGCTGATCGTAACACTCAGGAAGAAATATTATTTAAAACTTCAGAATGGGTTGCACTGGGCTGCATTGTCTGATTTGGAAAAAGGTTTTCCACCTTGTAATTCACTTCTGTGAGTCAACAGGAATTCTAAACTGAGCAATTCAGTTCCAACTTTAATAATTACTCAGATTCCTGAAACACTTTTATACAAATGCATTTCCAGCTGCTTAATTGGCTAACTTAAAAAATTCTATAAAATATACCAATCACATGAGTCCACTTATTCTATCTCTGAAATATCAGATGGGTTCAAGTGGTCCAGGCCAGCTTTCACTAGGTTATGACACAGTAACACATGACACTAAAATCCCACTAATTTACAAGAAAAGTTCATTTCTTGTTCATATTACACAGTGACTGGGTTCAGCTCCATCTCTGTTCCATGTCTTTTCTCTGGCCTTCAGGCTAAAGGAGCAGCTCTTTTCCAGAATGTGACCTTCTCAAGGCAGGGATAGGAGAATGGCAGAACCACCTTAATGGTCCTTAAACTTTCTGCTTGCATCTGTACACTTTACACATATTCCATTGGCTAACACAAGTCCAATAGACAAGGTGGATATAAATGGAACAGGAAAGTTTAATCCTCCTACAGAAAGGGCAGGGAATAACTAAGAAACGTACCACAATCCTCCACATTAAGTATCTGTATAAAAATGCATCACAACACATGGATAGCTTCCTCAGCAATGGACTTGGGTATCTTGAGAATAGCAAACCATTTAGCAAGCCCCCAAAAAACTCTTCCTCCACTCAATCAGGAAGGAAGTTAGAGAAAGCAGATATAGATACAGTCAGGTTCTGGAATGTGAATCTCTCAACATTTTACTATTTAATTAAGCTAAACATGAATATAAACACAAATTCAGAGTACTATAACATAGAATCTAATATTGTTTTCCAAGTCATCTCCCTACCTGCCACCCACCATTTGCTCATCCCATCCAAGTGTCCTTGTGGCTAACTCTCATTCCAGGATCTGTCAGTTTCATCTAGTATCTCATTTTTTTCCTGTTCCACACCTCATTTCTTTATTTTACAGACCTTATTTTCTGCTCCTAATGAAAAACCTGGTCAAATTCCTCCAACTACAAAGTATATCAAGTAGCTTTCCATTTTCTTAAATAAAACTCTATTTTGTCAGTACACACAAATTATTGCCTTCCAGCTTTACTTGTTAAGCCAGAAATGGCTTTTTGTTTTGATTTGTTTTGCTTTGGGGTTTGTGTATCCATTCGGCTATCTACCTGGAGCAATGATTGCCGCAGCTGTATTCTCTGCCCCCAGCTTTCTGTGCTTGTATGGAGATGAGGCACATCTTAATGTTACTTTGGTATGAGAAAAAACTTCTTATTGGAAATCTAAGTTAAAATCTATTCCCCTATTGGGCAGGAATATCCAATCCATACCATTTCCAATGTTACATTTTTATACCTGCTCCTCTCCCATTCTTGTCTGTCCTCTTAATTCAAGGATGTTCCTTTCGAACGGTCTCCCACCCAACGTCACGTAGGCCTACACTTGCTCACACGATAATAATGAGGCATGTTCTGATTTTGTGTGTTCCCATGATGGCACATTTCCTGTAGGCTACCATCTTTTCCCAACACTAATGTTTCCTTATCTGAGTTTTTCTCTTCTTAACACAAAATGCCTTTCTATCTCTATTTTGGTATCACTGCTGACAGAGCCAGCAGAAGCCAAGGAGACAAGGAGACTGGCTTTTTAGTGCTAGAAACTCAATCTAATCTCTTACGTGAAGAGCTAAGAAAATACGGTTTTACTCACCATTGTCATTCCATCTGATTACCATTTCTTGTAAGAGTTAATAATACTGCCAAGATATTGTTAATGAAAATCCTATGCTTGGTCATGTACGAAATATGCCTACGCACACATTTCTATTACAATAAATTAAAAATTATGCTGTTGTTTCATCATTTTTCAATTCAGTTTTTCAAATATTCCAAGAGCTTTCCTGGTCACCAAAAGAAGTTTAATGTTCATCTCAGAGAGTTCATTTTGAATCTTGAGACTACTGTTTCTCCCAAAGATTCTTATTAATGTGTTAGATTTTTGAGAGCTCATGTAACCCTCCTCTTCAAACACCAGCCCTGCAAAATAGTGCCTCAATGGGAAAAGCTCCGCCCCCGTCTGCCCTTATCTACCCACTCCAGAAAGGCAGTCTAAGATCAGAGCTGAGGCTACCAGGTCTGGCATGGAGTGTAGTCGATGGTTGTGCCGCACATTCACTCTGTCCTGGTCCAGATTTTGAGATAGTTTCGACACCCCATTCGAATTCCGTTCTTTGCCTGGTCCCTCATTTCTGGTTTGAGCCATAAAACCCTGAAAATGAAGTAGAAATTTTCATCTATCTATGTTCTGTTGTGATTGGATGTTGAGAAAAATCCCAGGTTGATTAATACCTGATCATTTCATATACTACTTAATACATGGTTTGGTATTTTCCTTACAACCAACCTGCCTGTTCAATTCTAAACCTTGCTCTAACTTTCTAACTTGCTTTAACTTTTTTTTTCTTGGCTTGAGAGCTTAGATTTTTTTTCAGAGCTCCGACCACCGCTCTCACCTAAGTCCTATTTCTGGGCCCTAGGGACCTCTCCTCTCCTAGACCCACTCACACTGGTGGGGATTTTGCTCAGAGTGACTCAGAATAAAGGAATGAAGGGGTGACCACACCACAGACTTGCACTGTCAAAACGTGCTTCAGATGTACAGATCTAAATGTGATATGGGGTGGGTGGGTGTGTATGGATCATTATATAACACTCATCTGTTAAATACTCTGGAAGCTTTGATTCAGACTTTATTTCAAACATTAAATATCATTCCGACTTTTAAATTATTTTTGACCCATGAAAATAAATTGATTTCTCTATTATTTTTAGATGGTCTGATGGTCTATGCAGCATACTTAAAAATGGAGCACAGTGACGAGAATATTAAATTCTGGATGGCTTGTGAAACCTACAAGAAAATAGCCTCACAGCGGAGCAGAATTTCTAGGGCAAAGAAGCTTTATAAGATTTACATCCAGCCGCAGTCCCCTAGAGAGGTAACTACCTGGGCATGACAGCAAATGGAAATCCATCCATCTGTGGGAGCTCACTAATACCTACTAAGGACACACAGTACCAGGCACTTTATGACCAGTATTGACTACAATGCTATATAGTCAGCGTTGTGAACCTTGTTTTACAGTAAGAAACCTAAAAAATCTGAGAAGTTATTAACTTGTTCAGTGTTGCACAGCAGTTAAGTGGGAAAGTTAGGATTGAAAGTTAGGCCTGCCTGGCTCCCAAGCCTTTCCTCCTAGGAAAGTTTAATTCCCAGGAAAGTTTTGAAAAAAGAAGTTCTTATAAGAAGAATTGACTTTGCTAGAAGGACCCACAGGTACCATAAAGAGGCATGCTGATATCACCAGTGCTGCTGGGCAGTGTGTGCTTCCACCCCAGAGCTCACTGACACCATAGTTTAAAACCAGCAAATCCAGCCAACATCCACACTGATGTTCTGCCAGTGACTCACAACTGCCTAAAGAAAATAGAGTCATGAGTGGAGCAGATACACTGAGACTCCTCCTGCTGGAAAGGGAATGAGGAAGGAGAATTCTTGCCCAGGGGATAAGGGCAGCGAATGATGTGCGAGATTCCCATCACTCCAACAGTCCTACATGATTGCTCCTGCATTATTGACTAGAAATTCTTGTCTGGAAAATACGCGGTCTATTGACATAACCGCTCTCCTCTATTTTTCCACCTCACTTTCTTCCCGTTTCAGGGCATACTCCATTAAATCAACATTCCTAACTATTAAGGAAGATAAACTTTGAAATAGCACCAACTTCCCCTTTCCTTAGTAGAGACCCCCATCCCATAAACTCCCTGTTTGTAGACCCTGCTAGCAACCACTTGCATCTGCCTATGGAAGCAATGGTTTCTGAGGTTTCTCTGGTTTGGGGCCTCACAGGTTTTTCCTCTGTTTCATTTTTCTTTTAATCTAGGATGTGAAGGTAGATGTTTACTTTTACAAAAACAAAACATTTACCTCTTGTAAGTCTTTTTAGATACCTATGAGACTGAGAACAAAATTACCCTATTCCACTGAAAAGGAGAGGGAGGAATAAGTCAAACCTTTCCATTATGTTTTCTACCTTCAGTTATGCCTACTTATGCTCCACATGTAATCTCCCTTTTCAGATTAACATTGACAGTTCAACAAGAGAAACTATCATCAGGAATATTCAAGAACCCACTGAAATGTGCTTTGAAGAGGCTCAAAAAATAGTGTATATGCACATGGAAAGGGATTCCTATCCGAGGTTTCTAAAGTCAGAAATGTACCAGAAACTTCTGAAGACTATTGAGCCCAACAATTCCTGACCGCTACTCAAAAGTCTAAGTTGAAAATGGTGGATTGAAAGTACTGGCTTTGCTCTTTTAATTAAGAAGAACAAAATAAGAAATACAGTAGAAATGAAATAAATCAAATATAAATTAATTTCTAGTTCTTAAAGAAAAACAGATCCCAAAAGGAGTAGACTCTAGAACTCTAACAGCATGAATTACACAATTTATGACATACCTATATAGCTCAGTTAACATGTAAGGAAAAGGAAAATCTCTTTTTATGACACCAATATTATAAAGTTTTTGCTGTAGTAGTCAACTAATGGATGTTTTCTCATTAATGAAATTTTGCTTTCATAACACACAGATTAGTTCTTTAAAAATTGTAGCTATATGCGTCATGTCTCTAGCATGAATGTAGTCTATAGATTACTTGTAAAAACTTTGACCAAATTAAAGTACTCAAAAGTACAATCAACTTGTATTCTATCATTAGCAATATAAAAAGATGTGTTCTTGGGAAATATTTTATCTGTAAAATGTTCCTACTATTATCATAACTGAACTTCTATATTACGTATATTTTCTAAATGTGAAAAATTTCTGATGATTCTAAGCTATTAAAAATGTATGGATATCTCCATTTATCCTTATACTGCCTTAAGGGTAGGAAATTTCATTCTTATATTTTGAGATTTTTTTTCCTTACAATGTGAATTCATCATTGTCCTGATATCGAATAAATCCAAATATAAACTAAAAATTTATAAACATATACTTTTTTCAAGGACACAATAGTTATTTTTCCAGCAGAAGAATTTTTTTTACCTGTCCTGGCATAGTTGCTTCTTAGAATTTGCCAGAAGATACTCACGTCTCTTTCACTTGCTTTGTCCCTCTCATAGCATAGGATAAATGTTCCACACAAATGGACAAATATTCTGTTTTTGATGAAGAATAAAACACTTAAAATATTTAATATCACTTTTCTAAAGAATTAACTAGGAAAATTTTGTTCAAGATTTTTAGTTTTAACACAGCATGGAGCACATAGTCAGTGATTCTTTAACATCCTTCTGTGTTGACAGTAACTGCAGATAGTTGGGGTGAGGATTTAATAATGTGTGTAGCTGTTAAATCACTGTGTTGTACACTTGAAACAAATATATTGTGTATCAACTATACTTTAATTTAAAAAATGAAAAAAAAAGATTTTTAGTTTTACTATGAAAAGTTTCTCATACCATTACTATTTAAAAATATCTGTAAACTTATGCTGTATGACATGAAAATGAATATTAACTAGAATTCTTCTCATTCAGCAAAGGATTATGATAACAGAATAAATATTTGGGGTTCACTTCTGAGAAAGAAAATTAGGTGTGCAAAAGAATATTTTTGTTAAAAAGTTTATGGTTGATGAATGCAGACTCTAGATGTAGAAAATGTTACCACAGTAGTCCAATTTTATCAAATCACTGAATTTTATTTATTTACTCTTAAAATACCAATGTAAGACCACAGATTAAGGTCTTAGATACCTGAACCTGACAATGATCCCCAGCCATGATAAGCCAAAAAAGTTTCATGTTTCAAATAGTCTCATCTCACTCCATCAGGGAATGAGTATATTTACAGGCAAATAGGAAAGGTTATATGTCCACACATGGTTTGAGCAGTTTCAGAACACTTTAGCTCCTAATCATTCCAATGGTACTAAATCAGCCAAACACCAGTATAACTAATAAATGAATCAGAATAATTAGCATCCTTTACTATTACTTCTCCCCTTGACTGGGTGGATATTTGTACGCCAATATAGGAAAAGTCTAGAATTTTCTGTTTTGCTTACACACTGGTTTTACCTCCCAAATACAGTCCCTCTGTTCAGCTCCTGCAACATCTTCACCTCATGTTGGATAAATAGGGTGCCACATAGTGACATGAAGCAAAGAGCTTTGGGCTGAGGCACACGGCAACTGGACTGGTGCCGGTTCCCTCGCCTGATGTCACTGTGCCTTTAGCACCAGGCCTCGGTTCCCTCAACTGTAAAATAAAGAGGTGGGACTAGTTGATTGAACCACATGTGTGTGTGTTATTACATCCCATTACCAACGTGTTCATCAAGCTTTACACAAAAAGCATGGACACATTTTGGAAAGTAACTTCTCCAAAATATCGAACTATTTATTTTGCTTTTAATTAACACTGATTAAAGGAGTTCTGAATTTTTTTTACTTAAAAACAGAAAATTTAAATTTAAACTTCTGTCTGTTCAAGAATTCTACATGAAATATGTATTTTATGTTAATAGTTAAAACAGTTTTCAGATCACTGTAACTTAATATTCTAAATCTTGTTCATTTTTCTTATGATTTTCTTAAATTACTAAATATTTTACTAAAGCAATTGAAACTGATCATGTTCATCAAATGGCCACAAGTAACACATTTTTTTACATGGTATTTGTTTTAACCTACGTACTTTGAGATTCATAAGTTAATAACATATTGTTAGACTTCTGATATGAAACCTGGATATATTTATGATTTTTTTCTATTTTTAGATATACATTTTCAAACTCGGGAGATAGGCAAGATAAACCTTCATTGTATCTGCATAAAAATAAAGCATTATATTCTCCAAAAGAAGACAGTGACAGAGATTTGTGCAATTCAGATTCCAGCATGTTGGCAGAAATGAATATTTTCCTGTTTATAATTCATCAGTCACACCATAGTTTCAACCGCAAAGGGCTTTTTACCAATTTAGGAAGAATGATACAGGAAAGAGACACATAAAGCTTTTTTCAAAGACATAATAAGGTGTGATTTGAAGAAACTCATTAGATACCACTGCCCAAACATACCTTTACCATATCGAGGACCTGACCTTCCCATTGCTGGTCATAGAAGGTGAAAAGTGGCCTTGAAATGCAAGTTGCAAGTGGGGAGTGAAATGCCAGTGCTGGCACTACCTGTTTCCTGGGAGAAAGCAAAACATGGCAAGAGAGGATGCAAGCATGTAAGGTGACTTAGGAAAACAGGCTGAAAGAACAAAGTTATTAGGGTAAAGAAGGGTCACCAGATACCAAAAAGGATGTGGGAACTTGAGGGACAAATGGAAAGGGGTTGCTTATTAAAATGTCCCTATGTGGTTAATAGAAAACCAAAGGTGGGGGGCTTAGTTTAAGAAGCAGGTATTCTAAATTGCTAAATATACATTTTAGTAGAAAACAATCAATAGCATTCTTACAGAAATAAAAGAGCAAGTATTAAATTCCTCAGCAAATAATATTTATAGAAGCATTCCTTTAATAAAACCCTGCCTAGCTCCTATTGAGTACAGATACTGTACACTCAGACATTAATTAGGTGATCTTCTGCTGTCAACGGTGTGTGAGCTGATAATTAAAATACAAAATAATAGCGGCCGGGGTTGACCTGTGCCCAGACCTCTGTGGAATCCCAGCAGAAGCGTCTCCTTCTACCCAGAAAAATTTGGAAAGATCAGAAGAAGTGATGTTTAAGATGATTCTTAAAGAATAATTGAGTGATCACTCAGAGGAAAGGGGAGGACAGTGTGGTCTGAAACAGCTCAAGAAGGGAAATCTTGTGGCAATTAGGAAGATTTAAAAGATGATGGAGGCACTGGAATCAGAGAGAGCTAAGTTCAAATCCTGACTCCCAAACTTAGCAGCTGAGAGTATTCAAGAAAACTCTTAATCTCTCGGAAACTTGCTCTTTCTTCATCTGTAAAATGGTAGCATTAATAGCACCCGCCTCATAGACTTTTGTATATTTACATGCATACAAAGTCCTGATACTGTGCTCAATAAAATGTAATCCTATTGTCAGTTACCATAAAAGTCCAAACGAGAGGCAACGATTGTCTGACCTAAGCAAATGGAGAAGAGACAGGAGAAACTGTGAACTGATAAGATGCAGGGAATGAGGCAGAGATCAGGACCGATCCAAATTTGTTAATCTGAGCAGCAGAATACATACAGATGCCATTGACTGAGAAAAGCCCTCAGAAGGATGAGCAGCTTTGGGAGACACAGTGAGTGTGAGGTGCCTACATGCCACAAGTGGGACTCCGGAGAGAGGCCCAGGGCGGCCATGTAGGTGTGGGAACATGTAGCATGGCTGACTCACTGACCAGAGGAGATCTTATAGGAAACTGCAGAACAAAGACAGAAATCCAAAGGACTGAATCAAGCCTTAGGGACTAAAATAACATACTAATGACTTAAATCCTCACTGGAAGCTAATCATGATATTTACAGTAATGTAATGATCATTTATTGAGTTTTACTACGTAATGGAGACATTGTGCTAAATGTTTGGATACATTTTCATTCATTCAATAAATAGCTATTGAGCCTCTATTGTCAGCCAATATGGTTCTCAGAGACGAGGAGTCACTATAAACCAAGCAGAAAACAGGTCTGACGTCAAGGAGTTTACATTGTCTTCATGTATTAAGCAGCAATCAAATAAAGAAAATCATATCAAATTATGATAAATGCTATAAAGAAAGAAAAACAAGATGATATGATAGAGAGTGGTAGGGGTGGGTTGGGGAGATATGCACTGGAGAAAGCAGTCAGGGCATCCTCTCTCCACCGTTTATATGTTCCTCCCTCCTGACAACCCTAATAAAGAGTAAGGAATCTGAGGCTTTGAGAATAACCTGAAATAACTTGGTCTGTGCCTCTCAGCTAGAATCAAGCTTTTTCTCACTCTAATACCTTAACCATTATAAGTACAGCCTCTCACAAACAAGCCAAATGGAAAGTAAATGTACAATTGTCTACTATATACAGGTATGTATTCAAATTTAATATGCCATTATTTATACAGACCATTTTAATATGCAAGATCCCTATTACTGCTCTAGTTACTGCTGCTAATAAACTCACAAAAATTTATTTGAAATGTCACTGATGCTGAGGTCTCTGCTGGAAAGAAGAATTGCCAGGGAACTGATACAATGATGCCCAAGTTCCAGTAATAACAAGCAACACCTTCTTTTTAGTCAACAAAGACATTGCTTAAACCAGGAATTTAAATGCACATATTGGGTACTCAGTGCATATTTAGGGATGAAAGGGCAGGTGACGGCGGAGGCGACAAGCTACCAGCCTGTCCAGGAGCTGGAGGCCGTGGCCCTCACCATGCGGCACTGCATGCTGCCGCTGTTGTCCTGGATGAGAGAAGGGGCCGGAGATCAGGGAGAGCCATGGCCATGGTCAGTCAGTGCCGACTGGCTGCATCTTCAGTGTGAGATCCTGGAGGGGCCGCTGGGGGCAAACGGTGGAAAATGTCTTTAAAAGTACCAAAAGCCAAAAACAAAAAGTGCTGAAAGAATTTAGAATGGATGGCCAAAGAATTTAGAGAAAATAAAGAAATCACGAGAGCATTTTATTTCATTTTAACAAGGAGCCTCTTTCTCCTCTAAGGCTGTTTATCTGCCAGTCAGCCAGGCAAGCAGCCTTTGCCACTTTCTAAAGATGACACCCAGCATCTGGCACTGACCACTGTTATCTTGCCCTACGATTATGCTTCAATATAAAGCACCTAGGGCTTAAATAATGTATGTAAGCATAAACAGTATGTTTATGTTTATAAAAAGGATTTGACCAGTGGCATTTTCAAAATTTTAAGTTTATGGGCAGAATGTCTTAGAAAGAATAATTCCTTTTCAAAAATCAATGAAGTCTTCATAGTTCTCAAAGAGCATGGACATACATGATTTCACTTGAGTCCCCAGACAACACTACCAGGACGCATTTTATCCCTGCTGCACAGAGGAGGAGAGGCCCAAGGAGCAGTGTTGGACGCTGCCTGGCCCCGCAGGTGAGTGGTGTGATCTGTGCATGAGAACAAAACTCCGGTAGCAGGGGGATAATGAAATACCCCGCAGGGGCACTGCACGAATTAGGTGAGTTAGCGGGTTCAGATGTCCAGAACACAGTACCTGGCAGAGCACTGTGATCCTAAAAAGGTAGTTATTAAGAGAGGATATGTGATTTTAGAAAGCAATGGCTTATGAGAATCAAACTGGTTGAAAGCAATAGTTAACATATAAGGAAAAAACAAAATAAAGTGGGTAAGAGGAAACAGAAAAAGCAGTAGTGTAAACTGAGGGGAGCCGCAGCCTCAGATGTCAAACACTGGAAGAAAACAGAGAGAAATGAAGAAATAAGAACCAAGCAGAGAATGCTACGATGGTAAATAAGCAGTGCTTATGTGATAAACAACTTTCATCGAGAACTTCCCTTCTTAATAAGGAAAGGAAACTTTTCAAAACAAGAAAGGACTATGCCAGATCTATAAACATACTTAGTTTGAAACTTATACTTTAAAAGGAATGGTATATAGAAAGAGGTGGGAAGATCTATTGGATAATTTGACTATTTGACAGGATTACAGCTCATCTTGCTGCTGCTAATTAATAATGCGTTTAGCTATATTATTAGACAGTTACATGTGTTTCTCTGGCAGCTCTTGTAACTGATTTCTTTCTCACAGGCCTCTGCTGGTGAGAAGAATAATAAAAGACAGTTAAGGTAAATATAGTCTGTCCTTACGCCGTAACTCTGAGAGCACCCCAGCCCCTTGGTGATTCATGCACAAGTTATATCCCAGGCAACTAACTCTAAAATTGGAGTGTGTGTGCTAACTCAGATTTTATGTCTCGGTTTGGCAGCTTGTTTCTAGGGTTGCCACAGACAGATGATATTATTAGCTTAAAGGTTTGGTGAAGAGTGTTACCAACACCTAAGCTATTGAGACAAGAGGGGAAATAAAGATTCAGAGGTTCTGTTTTCAGAAATGAAACTTGGAAGCTACTAGATGCTAGGCACTGTGATCGTCATTTTGCATTTATCCCATTTAAGTCTCACTATAAATGTGCAAAGAAGCTATTACTAACTACATTTTAACTTTGAGAAACCTGAGACTAGAGATATTAAAAACTGGTCTAAACTCACTCAGTGGAACAAGTAACCAAGCCAAGTTTCTGACCCTGAAATCCATGCTCTTGCCATAAATCAAATGAGGCTATGAAATTACAGACCAAAATTGCAACATTTTTCAGTCACGGTTTGCAAATCAGCCTCTGACATTGACATGACTCTTGTGTACCTGGGAAATGACTGATTTTCATCATAAATCTCTGTCTATTGTCATCATTTAAATTGCATCATAATGCTGGTTGCTGCCATCATCCTAAAGATACACAGGTTAGAAAATTCTTCCTATGAAATATACAAGAGTTACTGATATGGGCACTCTAATGGGCACTTTAAGGGGAAAAAATCATGAAAACCTAATTTAAAAGAGTTGCTGTCTTCAGTAATGTCCTGCGTTCCAAAGGCAGGGAAGTCATTCAGATAAAATGAACTGAATGATCCGAGTTTTCTGAACTGATAACAGGAAGATGCTCAGGAACCGTCAGGACTCCTCTGGCTCAGCAGTGATCTCTGTTCCCCAGCCTCCACCCCAGACCTGACTCCAGACCTAAACCAGGCAGCACCGCCACATTTCAGAGCCACTGTTTATGGTACCCCCTTTCTGCCAGTTGTGGCACCAAGTTACCTATATTATCATCACTCATCCTTGATAGCTCTGAAAGGTGGGTGACCTGAATCCCATTTTTCAGATGCAGAAACTCACTTGGCTGAAGTAACAACTGATGGAGCCAGGGAGCAACGCGACCCCAGGTCTTTCTCATTCCTGGCTTGATCTTAATTCTCCAGCCCTTGCTGCCTCAGAGCACAACCCTCAGTTCCTGCCTGTGATTCCAGAGCTCCCTGAATCTTTTTGCATCTATAACTGAATTCATCATGTCGCCTCTACTTCCTTTCCCTCATTTATTCTTTTTTTTTGAAGCAGAGTAAAAGCTTTATTTAAAGTTACTTAAAGAGAGAAGTACAGCAGGCAACCTCAGCAAGGAGAGGCACCCCAAAAGGTTAGAGAGAGAAAGTTTAAGATTAGAAGGTTACATATTTAGAAAGTGTGGGCCACCTCAGAGAGAGGAGTGCCCCCTGAAAGGTTGAAAGAGAGTTTAAAGTTAAAAGGTTACGCACTTGGAAAGTGCTGGCGACCTCAGAGAGGGGCACGCCTCATGTATTCTTTATCAGGATAAATGGCATCACTTACCAGCTGTAAGATAATTATATGTTGATTTGCCTATCCACATTAAACTCTGTTACCTTTGTGTACCCAGAAACAGTCAGCCTGACAATTGGTTTAAAACACACTTAATATATAAAAATAAGCATATAAGTATTTAAATAAATGATGCCTCCCAGTCACCTTAGAATTCAGGAAATCATCCAAGACTGATTTCTCTCCTTAAGCCCCCAAAACCAGTTAGGAATTAGAAGTCTTATCCATTCTACTTTAAATGTCTCATGAAGCTGTCTTCATTTTTCCATCTTAGTGGTTACTTAGTTCTTATTTCCACCATTCTTGTGTGGATTACTAGTTTTCTTCTGAAAGATGGAAACACCATTCTTTTAAAGGTGGCTCCTGTCCATAAATATCCCCTAACAAATATGATCCAGTTCTTAAGAAACTATCAGGATACTTGTCTCTTCAAGCTATTACTCTTGCTTACCACTCTAATTCCATCATTTGCTTGCTCTCTTGTGCTTTTTTTTCTTTCTCTCTCCCACAGTGTACTCTAGCTATCAGAAAATCTGCTTTACTAAGAGAAATTATAGCAGTTTTATAAACACTGTTTCTACAAACCCAGTTACTTGCCTCTTCCCATTTCTGCCATTTTCCCTGTTAGATTCCACCCGCCTGAAATTTCTGTCCCCTTTCTCCTTGCTTTAAACAGACCTTGTTCCTCCCTCAGCATCCAGTTTGAGGCCCACACCGTGTTATCCCAAAGTCCTCCATGATCGAGATGGTCGAGAACACCATCTCTCTCTCACCCTGAACGCCCACAGCAACCATGATCAATGGAATTCAGGAGCCAAATCTTGTGCTATTTTATAATTTTTCTCCTTCTTGAACTACTTGAACTACTTTTTAATATTTTTATTATCATAGCTTTCTCAAGAATAGTACTCTTATTTCTTCAATGAAATTATAAATTTTGAAGACAGCTATGTTTTCCATCTTTATATCCACCAAAAACCGTCTCAATGGTTTGTGAGGAGTAAATGCTGAAAGCACATGGGATACAGTATTTTATCCTCTGCTGATGACAACAGTTATACTAATACTACGATTTATTAAGCCTTCACTATGTGCCAGGTGCTATGCCAATCACTCCGTGTGGACTGTCTCCTTTAACTCTCACAACAAGCTTGTCAATTTGGCTCCATTATTATCTTTATTGTGTAACAGATACAACTGAGACCTTAGAGGTGTAAAATAATTTATTCTAGGCCACACAGTAGAAGTGGAAAAACCAAACCTTAGTTTTATCTTCTATGCTAAATTTCTACTTGGAAAAATCTTCAGGTAGTACCAGGGAGACAAAGTTTTATTATCTGTTTCTTGATGTCATTGTTTTAGGAAAAGTATTCTTTATCAATAACAAATCTCCATTTGAGTATCTGTATGGCCTGAGAGCAATAAAAAGACATTCTGAAATAGGTTCCATGAGAAAGAAGTGGATGATGTCAAAGTTGCTTCGTGGCTTCAGTGAAGTAATCTAAATTTTCAGGGAAAAACTGAATCACATTGATAGAAAATGCAATGAAGTGGAAATCTACAAAAAATAGTGATGCATATTAGACAAGTAATTCTAAATATTTCATAAATAGTATAAGGATTTCTAAATATCAGAGCTAGTGATAACCCTGAAAAATAACTAGGCAGTTAAAAGTACGAGATGGAATTAAGGAATTATTGTCAATTAAATTATTGTGAAAGTGAAAGTGTTTTTTATAAAATCCTCTTAATAGGATCTGGAATTGGTGAAATCATCTACATGTGAATCATAATTAAGACAACAGAGACAAAGAAATTATAAAGCACTTTGAGTACAGTACTTTCTGTTCTTGGTTTATTACTCCTGACAAAGAACTCTTAAAAATAAAGGAAGTATTAAATGTTCAAGGAACTGTAAATAGGGTTTCTACTAAGACATTTCAAAACTAGTATGTCCGAAAATTAATTTTTGATCTTCCTTCAAAGCCAATTACTGTCCAATTTTCATGCCAGGAAACATCGTTGCCTTTTCCCAGTTCTGTACTTTTACCTGTTACATTTCATCTGCTTGAAATTTCTGCCCCTTCCTCTTGGCTTTAAATAAATGCAGTTCCTCAATATCCAGTTCCAATCCCACCAGTAATCCCAATGTCCTCCATGATCACCCCAGGTTAGAACATCACCTCTCTCTCACCTCTGAATGTTCACAGTGACCCTTTTCAGTGCAATTCATGGACCATAAAACTTTAGGCCCCGAGCCTTAGAATCTTCCTGAATGATGCTCTTTCTGTCACATCCCACAGTCAATGCCTCAGTCAATCCCATCATCTCTTCCTTTGAAATATATCCTGAATTCTGTCACTATTCAGCATCTTCACCACTTTGACTACTATGAGCCACTGTCATATTATGCCTGGACTATTGCAGTAGGCTCCCAGTTGGCCTTCCAGCTTCTATCTCTCCACTCCTACCATTTTCCCCAACAAACACACACACATGAACACACACACACACAAGCCAGAGTGTTCATTCAAAAATGTGCCAGATTATATCACTCTTCAAAATTCTCCAGTGATTTCGATTGCATCCAAGGAAACAATCCAAAATTCCTGCTGTGGACCACTAGACCCACCAGTATCCCGCCACCACACCTGTCCAATCCTCCTCCTACTGCTCCACCACCACCACCACCAAAGCCCATCATGCTTCCCTCTGGTCCAGACTTGGGGCCCGCCTGCTCTTCTGTGAACTCATCATTCTCTTCTCCCTCTACCTCAAGGTGTTTACACTTGCTGATCCCTGTGTCTGGAATGCTCTTAGTTCAGTTATTTGCTCAAATGTCTTAGGGAGACATTCCCTGATCACTCTATATAGGGCAACATTATCGTCACCACCTCTATCTCCCTATTATCATTCTTCATAGCACTTGTCAATCCTTAACATTTTATTTTTTATTTGCTTATTTTCTGTAGGCCCATATTAGATACAAGCTCCCCCAAAGCAAGAATTTTGTTGAGATGCCTGTAAGATAACCAAGTATTTATTTAAAATTTTCTTAGTTCCAAAGTTCCAAGACAACCCTATAAACAGAATATAGGTTTTGGTTAGGCAAATTTGGAGTTTTATCTGTATCCTACTACTGTTTAACTGTACTGAATTTGGGGAAATTATCTAATGTCTGTGAGCATCTGTTTTCTTATCACTAGAATAGGGAATATGAAGGATTCATTGAAGTAGGGCTGATGAAGATAAAGGCTAGGGATTAAAAGTAGTATTAGTGAAAACTTACATCTACAGAAAAACCTGAACAAAAATGTTTATACAGCTTTATTCATAACTGCAAAAACTTGGAAGCAACCAAGATGTCCTTGAGTAGATGAATGGATGAACTGTGATATATCCAGGCAATTGGAATATTACTAAGCACTAAAAAGAAACATCTATCAAGCCATGGTAAACATGAAGGAAACAAATGTTTATTACCAAGTGAAAGAAGCCAATCTGAAAAGGATATATACTGAATGATTCCAACTGTATGACATTATGGAAAAGGCAAAAATCATGGAGATAATAATAGAATGATTACTGGTTTCCAGGAGGTGGGGAAGGAAGAATAATGAGTAGGTAGCACACAGAGGATATTTAGGCAGTGAAAGTACTCTGTACGCTGCTGTAATGATGGATGCATGTCGTTACATTTTTGTGCAAGCCCATGGAATGCACACCAAGAGTGAAACTTAATGTCACCTATGGACTTTGGGTGATTATGAAGTGTCAATACAGGTTTATGTAACAAATGTACCACTCTGGTGAGGGAAGCTGTGAATGCCCGAGGCAGAGGGTATGTGCCAAATATCTGTATCTTCCTCTCAATTTTGCTGTGAACCGAAAATTGCTCTAAAAGAAATTAAGTCTAAAAAAAAGTACTGGGTGGAGAGGATTAAAGATGGCAGCGTGAGAGGTGAGACAGAGGCTTCCTCCTAAAATTGCATATAATATGAAAATATAATTAATATGACTAACCCTGAAAGAGCAACAGGAAAGAGGGCTGCACCAAACTGCATACACCTGGAGAAAAGAATAAACCTCATGGAACAGGGTAATGTACCAAAGTGGTGGTCTGGCTGGACCCAAGCCCTTCTCCCACACCAGCACACCAGAAGAGAAACGGAGCAGAGAGGGAGTGGAGGCCTGGGACTGCTGAATACCTAACTCTGCAGATATGCTCTGGGAGCACAAACCCACATTTCATGGTGCTTTCATGGTACTCTTGTGATTAGGGGGTAGGAAAGTTAAGACAGGCAGAATACTGGGAGAGACTGAGATTTCAGCCACTTGTGGAAAGCAGGGATCCATATCTGGCTGCTCTGGAACAAAAGAAAGGTGGGCAGTCTGAGAGACTTCCTAACAGCAAGAGGGCTGCTAAAGGGACAAGGATTGCACAGAGCTTACTGGTCAGGAGAAAGGACAGGTAGACAAAATTGGGTGCATTCTGCTCAGCAGGTTGGGAACTTTCTCGATCTTCAGGCACTCCAGCTCCTTGGCTGGCTACAGAGCTCCAAGGAGCCCCTCCGTGATATGCAGCCTGCTGCGCCTTTCTCCCAGCCAGCCCCAATTGGCTCACAAACCAGCAAACCCTACCCTGGCATTAGGCCAGCCAGAGGTAAACCCCATCTACAGCAACTACAAACGCAAAGCATAGAGGCTTATACCTGTGTACTCGGCCCACTGGCTCTGGCAGTGGTGGTAGGCATAGCAGCCAGGAAGCAGGAAACCTCTTTCCTTCCCCAGGCACCAGTATCACTCCCCTGTGATCCCGACATTGCTTCAGGGTCTGAGCAGCTCAAGAGAGTAGAGCTTCTGGGCACTAGAGGGCGCCATGTACAAATATGAAATGCCAAAGAAACCGGGTTCAAAGTAAAATTATGAATACAAGCCCTGAAAAAGATTCAAATGAAATGGACCTCTTGAATCTTCCAGAAAGGGATTTCAAAATAAAAATCATTCACATGCTCATGGAGGTACAGAAAAATATTCAAGAACTCAGGAATTAATTCTGGTTGGAGATCCAATTGTTGAAGAGCACAGTGGAGAGTATTAAAAGCAGATCAGATACAGTGGAGGAGACGATAAATGAAATAGAAATTAGAGAATAGGTATACAAAGAAGCTGAGGCAGAGAAAGAAAAAAAGATCTCTAAGAATGAAAGAATATTGAGAGAACTGTGTGACCAATCCAAACGGAACATTATTCACATTGCAGGGCAACCAGAAGAAGCAGAAAGAAAGGGAAGGGATAGGAAGTGTCTTTGTGGAGGCAATTGCTGAAAACTTCCCTGATCTGGGGAAGGAGATAGTCTCACAGGCCATGGAGGTGCACAGATCTGCCAACACAAGGGACCCAAGGAACACAACATCAAGACATATACTAATTAAAATGGCAAAGATCCAGGATAAGGACAGACTATTAAAAGCAGCCAGAGAGAGAAATAAGATCACATACAAAGGAAAGCCCATCAGTATCATCAGACTTCTCAGCAGAAACCTTACAGGCCAGAAGGGAGTGGCATGCTGTATTTAATGCAATGAAGCAGAAGGGCCTGGAACCAAGGATACTTTATCTGGCAAGCTTATCATTTAAATTTGAAGGCGGGATTAAATGATTTCTAGATAAACAAAAGCTGAGAGAATTTACCTCCCACAAACCATTTATAATTTACACAAACAGTGTATTTTGGAGGGACTGCTATAGATGGAAGTGTTCCTAAGGTTTAAGAGCTGTCACCAGAGGTAATAAAACCACAGTAAAGAAGGTAGAACAGTTAATTACTAAGCAAATGCAAAAATAAATGAACCATCCCCAAAGTCAATCAAGGAATAGGTAAACAGTACAGTATATGATACCTAATATATAAACAATGAAGGAGGAAGAAAAAGGAGGAAGAAAAAAAAAAGAACCTTTAGATTGTGTTTGTAATATCATATTAAGTGAGCTAAGTTAGACTCTTAGATAGTAAGGAAGTTAACCTTGAACCTTTGGTAACCATAAATCTAAAGCCTGCATTGGCAATAAGTACATACCTATCAATAATCACAGTAAATGTAAGTGGTCTGAATGCACCAATCAAAAGACATAGAGTCACTGAATGGATAAAAAAACAAGACCCATCTATATGCTGCCTACAAGAGACTCACTTTAAACCCATAGACATACACAGACTGAAAGTAAAGGGATGGATAAAGATATTTCATGCAACTAATAGGGAGAAAAAAGCAGCGGTTGCAGTACTTGTACCAGACAAAATAGACTTCAAAACAAAGAAAGTCACAAGAGACAAAGAAGGACATTACATAATGATTAAGGGGTCAATCCAACAAGAAGATATAATCATTATAAATATCTATGCACCCAACACAGAGCACCAACATATGTGAAACAAATACTAACAGAATTAAAAGGGGAAATTGAATGCAATGAATTCATTCTAGGAGGCTTTAACGCTCCACTCACTCCAAAGGACAGATCAACCAGACAGAAAATAAGTAAGGAGACAGACACTGAACAACACATTGGAACAGATGAACCTAACAGACATCTACAGAACTCTACACCCAAAAGCAGCAGAATACACATTCTTCTTGAGTGCACATGGAACATTCTCAAGAATAGATCATATACTAGGCCACAAAAAGAGCCTCAGTAAATTCAAAAAGATAGAAATTGTACCAACCAGCTTCTCAGATCACAAAGGTATGAAACTAGAAATGAATTACACAAAGAAAATGAAAAATCCCACAAACACATAGAGGCTTCACAACATGCTCCTAGATAACCAATGAATCAATGACCAAATAAAAACAGAGATCAAGAAATATATGGAGACAAATAACAACAATAATTCAACACCACAAAATCTGTGGGACGCAGTGAAGGCTGTGCTAAGAGGAAAGTATACTGCAATACAGGCCTACCTCAGGAAAGAAGAACAATCCCATATGAACACTCTAAACTCACAATTAACGAAACTAGAAAAAGAAGAACAAATGAGCCCCCAAATCAGTAGAAGGAGGGACATAATAAAGATTAGAGCAGAAATAAATAAAATCGAGAAGAATAAAACAATAGAAAGAATCAATGAAAGCAAGAGCTGGTTTTTCAAGAAAAGAAACAAAATAGATAAACCTCTAGCCAGATGTATCAAGAAAAAAAGAGAGTCGACACACATAAACAGAATCAGAAATGAGAAAGAAAAAATCACAATGGACACCACAGAAATACAAAAAATTATTAGAGGATACTATGAAAAATTACATGCCAACAAATTGGATAACCTAGAAGAAATGGACAACTTTCTAGAAAAATACAATCTTCCAAGGCTGACCCAGAAACAAACACAAAATCTGAACAGGCCAATTAGCAGCAATGAAATTGAATTGGTAATCAAAAAACTACCTAAGAACAAAACACCTGGCCCAGATGGCTTCACTGCTGAATTTTATCAAACATTTAGTGAAGACCTCATACCTATCCTCCTTAAAGTTTACCAAAGAGTAGAAGAGGGAATACTTCCAAACTCATTCTATGAGGCCAGCATCACTCTAATACCAAAACCAGGCAAAGACACCACAAAAAAAGAAAATTACAGACCAATATCCCTGATGAACATAGATGCAAAAATACTCAACAAAATATTGGAAAACCGAATTAAAAAAATACATCAAAAAGATCATCCATCATAATCAAGTGGGATTCATCCCAGGGATTCAAGGATGATACAACATTCGAAAATCCATCAACATCATTACCCAAATCAACAAAAAGAAGGACAAAAACCACATGATTATGTCCATAGATGCTGAAAAAGCATTCGACAAAATTCAACATCCATTCATGATAAAAACTCTCAAAAAAATGGGTACAGAGGGCAACTACCTCAACATAATAAAGGCCATATATGACAAACCCACAGCCAACATTATACTTAACAGCGAGAAGCTGAAAGCTTTTCCTTTAAGATGGGGAACAAAACAAGGATGCTCACTCTCCCCACTCTATTCAACATAGTACTGGAGGTCCTAGCCACAGCAATCAGACAACACAGAAAAATAAAAGGCATCTAGATTGGCAAGGAAGAAGTTAAACTGTCCCTGTTTGCAGATGATATGATATTGTACACAAAAAACCCTAAAGAATCCACTCCAACACTATTAGATCTAATATCTGAATTCAGCAAAGTTGTGGGATACAAAATTAATATGCAGAAATCTGTTGCTTTCCTATACACTAACAATGAACTAGCAGAGAGAGAAGTCAGGAAAACAATTCCATTCACAGTTGCTTCAAAAAGAATAAAATACCTAGGAATAAACCTAACCATGGAAGTGAAAGACCTATACTCTGAAAACTACAAGACACTCATGAGAGAAATTAAACAAGATACCAATAAATGGAAACACATCCCATGCTCATGGATAGGAAGAATTAACATTGTCAAAATGGTCATGCTTCCTAAAGCAGTCTACAGATTCAATGCAATTCCTATCAAAATACCAACAGCATTTTTCAATGAACTAGAGAAAATAATTCTAAAATTCATATGGAAGCACAAAAGACCCCGAATAGCCAAAGCAATCCTGAGAAGGAAGAATAAAGCTGGGGGGATTATGCTCCCCAACTTTAAGCTCTACTACAAAGCCACAGTAATCAAGACAATTTGGTACTGGCACAAGAAGAACCATAGACCAATGGAACAGACTAGAGAGCCCTGATATAAACCCAATCATATATAGTCAATTAATATAAGATAAAGGAGCCATGGACATACAATGGGGAAATGATAGCCTCTTCAACAGCTGGTGTTGGCAAAACTGAACAGCTACATGTAAGAGAATGAAACTGGATTATTGTTTAAGCTCCATACACAAAAGTAAGACCTGAATATAAGTCATGAAACCATAAAAATCTTAGAAGACAACATAGGCAAAAATCTCCTGAATATAAGCATGAGCAACTTCTTCCTGAACGCATCTCCTCGAGCCAGGAAAACAAAAGCAAAAATGAACACATGGGACTATGTTAAACTAAAAAGTTTCTGTATAGCAAAGGACACCATCAAGAGAACAAAAGGCATCCTACACTATGGGAGAATATATTTGTAAATGACATATCCTACAACGGGTTAACATCCAAAATATATAAAGACCTCACATGCCTCAACACCCAAAAAGCAAATAACCTGATTAAAAAATGGGCAGAGGATATGAAGAGACAATTCTCCAAAGAAGAAATTCAGATGGCCAACAGACACATGAAAAGATGCGCCACATCACTAATCATCAGGGAAATGCAAATTAAAATCACAATGAGATATCACCTCACACCAGTAAGGATGGCCATCATCGAAAAGACTAAGAACAACAAATGCTGGTAAGGATGTGGAGAAAGGGGAACCCTCCTACGCTGCTGGTGGGAATGTAAGCTGGTTCAAAGATTGTGGAAAGCAATATGGAGGTTCCTCAAAAAACTAAAAATAGAAATACCATTTGACCCGGAAATCCCACTCCTTGGAATTTACCCAAAGAATACGTCTCAGACTCAAAAAGACATATGCACCCCTATGTTTATTGCAGCACTATTTACAATAGCCAAGAAATGGGAGTAACCTCAGTGTCCATCAGTAGATGAATGGATAAAGAAGAGGTGGTACATATACACAATGGAATACTATTCAGCCATAAGAAAGAAACAAATCCTACCATTTGCAACAACACGGATGGAGCTGGAGGATATTATGCTCAGTGAAATAATCCAGGCAGAGAAAGACAAGTGCCAGATGATTTCCCTCATTTGTGGAGTATAACAAAGCAAAACTGAAGGAACAAAATAGCAGCAGACTCACACACTCCAAGAAGGGAGGGAGGGAGGTAGGGATTGAAGGGTATTATGTCTAGTACACATGGTGTGGGGGGTCATGGGAAAAACAGTGTAGCACAGAGAAGGCAAACAGTGAATCTGTGGCATCTTACTACGCTGATAGACAGTGACTGCAATGGGGTATGGGTGGGGACTTGATAATATGGGTAAATGTAGTAACCACATTGTTTTTTCATGTGAAAACTTCGTAAGAGTGTTTATCAATAATACCTTAAGAAAAAAAAATTTTTTTAAGTACTGGTGGATAAAAGTTACTTCACAGGTTTGCTGTGAAGATTATATTATTCTCAGTAACACGTGTAAAGTATCTAATAAACTGACCAGCCTATTATAAGCCTTCAGTAGATGTTCAAAAACACATATTTGTTTTTTCCATTACTCCCATTCTATGTTCTGTAAATGGAGAAATACAACTGCCTAGAGAATGTGATGATTCAATTCAATAACCTGAGAGGTGTGAAATACAGCACTTGTTAGTCTACAAATTGAAAGAGAGACAAGTGTAGGCCCATTAGTTTTCACTGGTTAAAATAATAATCTGTGTCTGGGGGTGTATAGGAAAGGCAAAACAACTTCATAAAATGCAAGATTATAATGGTCTTCATTATATTATGAACTAAATATTCTTTCTCATATCACAGTTACACAATGTCAAGGTGTTTGAAGGGCCAATTTTTAGGATTGTTTTATTTCAATAAATATGTTTATGTAGATAGTGTCTATTTTAGCACCTAATATTTCCTGGGAACTCTGATTATTTAGAAAGAAATGAGTAGATCCTATGTCAATAAGCTCAGGCTACTCTCTTTTGCCATTTCACGTTTTAAGAATCTTTAAGCATTTTCTGATCACAATCCAAATTAAACGCAAACATTCAAGTAGCACACAGAGACCCCATTATCAGTCTTTCTGCTAGCCAAGAGATGAATAATATAATGAGACAGGTTAATTATTTGCTCTCCAGCAGCTGTGATTGATTAGTTTTGACTGGTACATCTTGCTAATGTAATAGAGTACAGTAAACATTGGGGCTTGTTCTTTTTTCCAGGGCAAGGAAACCATGCTCTTTAATGACTTACTTCATTTGTGTCTTTCTCTACAATCTGTCAAAGTGTTGATAGATCCAGGCTAACCTCTTTATCAAGTAAATTTTACATGACCAGATCTACCATCAAGGTCAGTTGATTCTGCTAAGTTGTCAGAGCCCTCTGTCTTGGAAAAGTTGATACCTACCTCTCTCTTTCTCCCTCTTTCTTTCACACACACACATCTTCCATTTCTGACTTAACAATATATAGAACCAAACCGATGGAGGTACTGAAAATCCCAGCTACCATAGGTACATTTCTTTCTACTTAAGAATACCTTTTTAAAACATGTTTGCTTTTTGGTGACAACCAAATGCCTTTTGTGAGACTTTGGGTATTTACACCAGATACAGTATTAGATTTGAAATTTCTGAGCTGAATGTGAGGAGTTTTGACTATTGGCTATCTAGGAGAAATTGTTACTAAAGCAATGTTTGTCAATGTTTTTTTCATTTTTATGTCCCTAAGAAGCCCTTTTAGACATTTTTTTCCCTAATTTCTCCCTACCCAGGAAACGAGTACCTCAGATACACCAGAGCTGGTTATATCTAGTCACGTACACTATGACCCTTTATAGAGCCACAGACTATTGTAACATCTGAGATTTCTTTTAATCCGCCAAGAACCAATTTTCACTCTTGGCACTATCACCCCTGATAAGAATTCATTCACTCGTCTTCATTGTACTTCCTCTTCATCACTGTCTAAACTGTATATTCTTATTTGGATATATGAACCCCTCCATGTATTATGCTTCCCTATAAACGTGAAATATACACACACCCCAAAACCAAGTTCACTTCTAAAGGAGTTAATCGAGGTGATTCACATGGTGCAAACACACTTTATCCTCCTTCTCCACCCCGCCCTACCCCAAATGACACACGCTGTATCAGGCTCAAACAGCCGCAAGGCAATCTCGAAGGAGGAAAGAAATGTCACAAAAACCACATGCAAATTGTGCTTTGCAGAAAGACTGAGTAAGTCTGAATCCACAGTCTACTTATATTAATGAAGTACTTCACATATCTGAGCTTTAGTCTCCACATCTATTAAATGGAAATATCAATAGTTACCTCTTGCCCATTCATTCATGTAACAAATATATGTTAGTTCAGCTGAAAACCTCTATAAAGACAACAAAAAATACCTATTGATCAAAAAAGGATGTTTCCTTGACTTATTGCAGCAAGGAGGAATGAACACCACCTTTACAAAATCTTAGAATCTCCAAAGGGACAAAATTAGGGAAGTGTATTTGTAGGGTTATAGGGCCCAGGCTGAATGATTTTAAGGTAGTTCTTGAAAAGAAGAGAAGTAACTAGGGCTGTGCAGAGTTAATGACATAATAATTTTGGATTTTGAGATTAGTGGTCACAGTGAAATGAGGTCTTGAAACGAGCAAGCTGTTTTGCAAAGCCGTCCTGAGGAGCAAGTGATTCCTTTTTTCACATGAGCAATTTTGGTCTGCTTGTGTTCTCAGCTTCTTGGAACAAAAATTACAATTTTTGTTTGGCCCCAGTATCACTTAACACAGGAACAGGAATTTGTGAATTTGTTTTGGTCCTCATCTCCTTCAATATGTCGGACATTAACTGAGGCCCTAAAGCTGTAGCTGTACACAGACACGTTCCCTGCCTTCAAGAAGCTTCTCCTCTATCAAAAAAAATAAGCTTTGAATAAGATGTTATATGGACCAAATATTTTGAAGTGTAAGTTGCTAGGGAAATGAATATCAGAGCAGAGTCATTAATGAGAGTAATATAAGAAAATGTCTTTTGTAAATTGTTCAGCAGAGACCCTAAGGCATGACAGGAAGGTCCCTCAGAACATCCACTGGCTCTTCCATGTCTGGGCTTAAGGGTGAAAGATGGGATGGGGTCTTTACCCCATTCTTCCATTGTGACTTTGGAGGGATTTCTAGATTAAATGATTTTATCTCCAATTATATGTAAAACATATAAGAATACATAATATAGTTGTTACCTCAGGTGCTTTTAAGCCTTCAGCAGACTTCCACAAAACTCACCCTCTGAGTTTGTGAAGGACAGCATAAATCAAGGAACAGAAGCTATCGAGACTGTAATCTAAAAACTATTAGTTCTTGTTAACCCAAGTTATCCAGGATTACAATAAACAGAATCCATGCCCTGAATTTAATAAGTGTTACATCTCAGTAGGTCTGAATATCAGACATGTATGTTTAAGGATCACCCATAACTGGTTTCCTCAATACAAGTCTTTGGAGTCCAAAGAGCTTAACTTCCAAATTGTCCATACAGGAAAGTCAATCTCATCAGCAGCTGCCCTCTAGGATTACTAAAAATTAAATACTAAAGTGAAGAAAAAATTAATTTAAAAATTATTTAAAAAATTTTTAATTATTAATAAATATTTTAAAAGTTAAATAAAAAATGAAGTCCTAAAAGTTAAATAAATCTACTCAAGAAACCCAACAGATCCAGGAAAATAGGACAACATAACTTCATGGAATTATTGCTTTGGCTCTGTCTATTCTGGCTCGGCTTTGACAGATCCTCCAGGGGCCAACGACTCCTACTACATTCTGCCCTCTCAGCTCTGGCAGGCCCGCCCTCCCCTCTTCCCTATTGAACTTGGCTCGTCTCCAACACGCCAGTCGTGGAAACTGCCATCATTCCAGGCTCACCAAGCACACCTGTGCCAGTCTGTCTCCAATCCGGCCCATCACTTACTAATACTGCAGTCCTAAGTGAGTCTCAAATTCTTGTGCTTGACCTTTCTCACCTATGCGTAGGGATAATAGTAATATCTGGCTTGTAGAGCTGTACTGAAGTTTAAGTGAGATAATGCATGAAAAGGTAATGCACAGTAATTAAAAAACAGAAAACTGTAAATTTTAGTTGTTGTTATTCATGCCTTCAACTTATCTCTGATTTCGTCTCTTCTCAATTTATGATGAGAACATGTAAGACCTACTCTTTCAGCAACTTACAAGTATTTAATAGAGTATTATTAACTATCATCACCATGCTGTACATTAGACCCTCAAAATTTATTCATCTTACCTCTAGAAGTTTGTACCCTTTGACCAACATCTCCCCGTTTTCTGCACCCTCTGCAGTATTCTAATGCCAGGGTTCAACTAACTTGGTCAGAGTCAGGCAACAATATCCTCTGCTGAACAACTGAACCTAGGATGTATTTCCAAAATGTATGGTGTGTTAGACTCACTGTATCTTGCTTATGAGCCTTGTTTATGCACCAGTTGCCATGCCTACAAAAAAATAGTAGCTTGATAAACCCTCATTTCATGAATTGAAAAATAATCTCCAACATCCATTACACTAATTAATAAAGCAACTACTATTAATTAAAATAAAGATAGTGAAGCTGTCTGCCTTCCTGCAGCTCTGGAGTTGAATCTCTGCTTAGAATTTTTCATACACTGACAAGCCATCTCTGGAATGCATACTCCTGATTTAGATACTTACAATGTTAACTAATCAACCTTAGAGTACAGATTATATTTAGACTTTCTATGCTGAAGTACTTAACAGTAAATTGCAGAATATAACACCTAACTTACCTCCCCTACTTCCCATCTAGAGCAGGGGTTCTCAACCTTGACCCTTGACATTTTGGACTAAATATTTTCTGTTGTGGGTCGGGGGGCACGATCTGTGCATGACAGGATGTCCAGCACAACCCTAGTGTGTAGCCACGAGATGCCAGAAACACCTCCTCTGGTTGTGATGAGCAAAAACACCTGCCAAATGTCCCGGCGTGGCGGGGGCAGGGGGAACCGCCTCCTTGAGCACCGCGGCTCCAAGCCAGGCTTACTCCTCAAGGCCGTCTGCACCCACCAGGCTAGTTTTCTTTATTTTGCTCATAGTGCTTCCCCAGTTTTAGGAACTACCTTCTCCACACTCCTACTCCAAAGTGACCTGTCCTTTAAGCAAGGTAGTTGTAAACACCTCCCAAACGGCACGGAGCTCTCAGAAGTGATTGGTTTGGTCCATTTAGCGCTGTTGCCAGATCGCCACAGTCTTTGTCGCTCTGGCTGACACGGTTTCCTGCTCTTCCTGCCTACCTCGTCTATGTTACCTGCCTGCCCCTGTACGAAATTACGCTGAAACCTATACCTTAATACTAAGCACAAATGATCCTTTCACGAAATTTTCCGCTCATTAAATTGTCCATACTGACCTCTTCCTTCTCTGTGAAGTTTTATACTCTGAAGCCAAAAAAAAAAAGTTTGACACAATTCAGGTACCAAAATTTCCTGCAACTTAATTGGCTCCTGTTAACAGAAAGAAATTATTAAATCACAATATGCAAAAACCATTTATTTCTTAAAGTAGTCACAGAAATCACAAGTTGTCAGGAAGGTTAAAAAACGGTCTATCTGGGTTTAATATACAGCATGAGCTGTCCTGTAATTTTTAAGGATCAAGGCCCACAGAAGACAAAGTTCTTAATAAAAATCCTGTGGTGTGTCCATTTACATAGCAATCTATGAAACTTCATTAGGCAAAGGGTACAGGTAATAATTTTTTGTGAACTACTATCTCCAAAATGTTTTAGGTTTCTTAAGTTTCTAAAATAAAGCCTATCCTATTACACCAAGAACATCATAAAAGCAAATGTTGACAAAATACAAAGTTAGGTGAACAGTGGCTGTTCTCAGCAAGTCTTAATAAACATAATAGGAGTTACATAAAATCAATGATTAATAAAAGCATTATGAAAATGCAGTCATATATCTGTACATATATTAAAAATGTAGGTTAAATTATTTGAAAGTAGTTCTCCTCGAATGTAGTTTGTAGTATGTAAAGATTTTACAGTTTTTCCCTAAAATAGAAAAGAAACAAAAATTTGGCAACATTAAAAAAATCTTATCTTCATATTAGACATCTTTAACAGTACAAAAACTATTTCCCAATCATAATAATTAGGAAAACACATGCATAGGTTAAGATCTTTGTGAGCTATCTACTTTTTGTAAACATAAATTATGTCGACTGAATATCTCACTCCTTTCCTTGTCCAAATGAAATCATTCTATGCCTCTTTTCTTCTATCTTTGTATCAAACACTTTACAGTGTTACAGCACAGCCAGACACTGCATCCTGAAGAAAATATTTTTAGTTTATATGGCATTTGCTAACCCTGACAACCACCATTGGAGGTAGTTATATTCAATTTATACATAAGAAAATGAAATCTCAGAGAATTTAAGAAGATCATCTAACTTCTCAGTGGAAAATGCAGACTCCAAACTCAGGCTGGCGTCCAGCCTGTGGTCTGTAATCTACTTGTCTGCTCATCAGTTTTCTCTCACTGTTAGCAAAGGAGCCTGACTGTCATGGTCCGGAGGAGTAGGTTCCAGCTAGTTCAGTTATCTGTAGATCTATCATTACTTTCTAATAATAGTTACTCACAATGGCACTCCATTTTTGCCAGTCACTACATTAAATATATTACATTTATTATCTCATATCATAGCTATAGAACCTTTCAAAGTGGCTAATTTTACTTCCATTTTGCACTTGAAGAAATGGTACTGTGTGAATTCTGAAGTCACACAGTAGGGAAATGGTGGACTGGAATTCAGATGCAGAGCTGATTCTAGGCTGTATACTCAACCACCTTGCGGTACAGCTGAGGAGGAAATGTTTTTCTAATACAAGCTTTGCAAAACGTCAGCTGCGTGCTTCACATGCTAACGAAGACTTGTTCTCTTCCTTTGCTACGTGGCATTCTGAGCGACGGCTCTCCTGTCTGTGCCGAAGGAAAGAGGGCTTTATCCAGTTCCTTATGAAGAAAAGAGGGCCAATGTCTTCTGTAGAGAAAAGTGTAACTTCCAGATTAATGATCAACTAGAAAATGCATCATGCACTGGGCTAACCCTTCCTGTAGTGCAGCATTAAATTTTCTCCAGTTAAAATGTTCAGGGATGTTCTGAGTTAATACTTTCTAAATGGGGGATACATTTTAATCAATTTATTAATTTAATCAATTTATATATTTTAAAACCTGATATGTCTAGTTAGGTTCTACAACTTATTTAACTAAAATCACTAAATGAATAATGTAAAATAATTTTAGCTATATAAAAGGAATTAATTAAATTACATAGAACTTAATTTCACCTTATATTCAACTTTTCCTAAGGTCAAGGATATTAAAGAGACTTAAAACTGCTTCAGGATAGTTGAACTTTCAATGGGAACTATCATAATTCACATACTGAAAAATACCCTGCCAGGTACCAGGATGAAACCTATGACCTCTTTTCAATATGCTGTGTTAAGTTTCAAAGAAAAGAAGAGGGAGGATTTTGCTCATCTGTCTCCATGTCTTACATGTTTCCTACTGAAAGCAATGACAGGCACTTACAAGAATGTAATGCTAATAATATTATGAAGCTAACTGCCCTACCTGAGCTAAATTCACAAACTCAATTTTCTTTACACTATGCTAAAACCAACTGAATTATCTGGTCTGCAAAGCAAGAAAAGTTTACTCTGCCAAGTCTTAATGCCTGCAGGAAACACTGTGTGATTTCTGAGATTTTTTAAAAATTATAATTAAAGGTAATTTTAAAGTTTATACTAAGAAATTTATTTTGCAGTGGAAATTTACCCCTTGGATATTTAGTCAAGTTTGTTTTTTTCCTTAAATATTTGTAAAGCAGTAAGCTAGAAGTCACATATTAGGCATCTATCATAATGCAACTTTTAATAGACAAGTGGGCATATTTTAGCCAAAATTCACAAACTTGGCTGGGGATGAATACATCTACTATTTGCAGTTAAATACTTCCTCTGCCTGGAGATTTTTCTGTCTTGGAAGGCATTTCAGAACATGAAGTATTAATATCTCATTTTAAAAATAGGGTGAGTGACGATTTTCTAAAATCCTTGCCAGAAAAGGAGTGCTAAATATAGATTGAAAAACTCCATCTTACTTGGGGGATTAAGTCATACCTATATAAACACCTCGAGTCATAGCTACTTTCCACTACAAACCAGTCCATTGCGATATTTTCAAATTCTATGCTTCCTATGTGTTATTTTACAGTGTACTCTTGTAATCACTGTATCCTTTCCCACCAGTCCCCAAGTCCCTGAAATATTGCTCTTTATATAAATTGATAAAGCTCAGAAAGATTGATTCACTAACTAAATGAGGTAATCACTGAGTACACACGAAACAGGATTAAAAAAAAACAAAATCTCAGGGTATTTTAATGAAAAAGAAAATAGAAAGTTTCAAAACATTAACTAAATCAGGTGTCCTATAGCATTAGTTCTAACACTCAGTGTTCCTCTATGACATTATATCACCTTCTCATGTAAACTCATCAAATATATTTGATCTTTATAGCCATTCCTTTAGGAGACTATTATTATAATCTCTTTTATAAGTGTGTAGATGGTAATTCAGAAAGTTGAAGTGTCTTCTAGGAATGAATCTCAGGTGTCAGACTACATCCTTTGTATATTCTAAGGCAGGCAAGTGCCATTAAAAATGAGGATAAATCACTACCAAAGAATGGAGATAATCAATGAGAATACACGGCACTTGGCACATTACACATTCTACCTGCTCTGCTGTCTGTAGTAACTATTCTGTGGTTCTATAAATCAAGACTATTTCCACAATCCTTTATTTGTTTTTATAATAATACCAAAAAGCTTAGCTTGCCTGATGGTAATGAACTCTATTAAATAACTTACTTTAGTAACTAGCTCTATTAAAATACTCCTCATAAATTTCTGTCTCAATATAGTACAAGTGTTACCCTCATATTTGGAGATTTCTAGCTGAAGAGTAATAGTCACTACCCAGGTGAGAAGAAAGAAAATAGGATGGAACTTAAGCTTCTTAACAAAAATGTTTTTATACATGCAATGTTTTTGGTTTTATGAACAATTCTACTCCTTCCATCCTAACAATAATGGTAACTTAAGTCTGAATCTGTCAATAAAATTAAAACAGGATTCTACCTGCATTTTTATTTTATGAACTTGGCATAATGCAATTTAAATATTACGCAAGATTTCTGGAGCCCCTTGAACCTAAAAATTTACTTTTTAATGAGTAATAACAGTTATGGTAGAAGATGGCATGACTGACTCCTTGACTTATTTTGAACATGGATCAGATAGATCTATTGTCTATCACATCTTAAACCATGGGTTTGACTATTCCACAAACAGGTACTTTAAGATTACACATTGTTCCTTTTTAACCTTTTCTATATTAATTTCCTTATGTGTATTCCTACACACTCATATGCATGCACATGAACACTGAGAGTTTGATTAATTGCCTAACTTACCTATTTTAAATATTTCTAAAACTCAGTGCTTTTCTCTTAACTTTCTGAAGAAGTTCATCTCAAATTTTCCATCTTCACAGCCAACTTCTAAATCTACATCTACATTTTATATGTTCTCCCTTAATTCCAAATATACATATCTAGTTTTCAGGTGGCTCTCTATAATATGAATGTCCCTAGAAGCAAATCAAATGCCTCATAGCTTCGAACTCCTCATCTTCTTCCCAAATGTGTTCTTCCGTCTGTATTCCACATTTCATTGCATGACCTCATCACAGGCCCAGTGGCCCAAGTCCTTCACTCGCCTCATCTGGTCAATGTGCCTGCTTGCCATGTTAGTCTAATGGAAGCACTGTGTCCATTTCCACAATGTCCCTTGCATTTATTTCTCACCATTTCCACCATGCCTTCCCTAGATCAGCCCACACCACTTCTCGCCTCACTTCACCAAGTTCGCTATTTGTCCTGTCATGGGCTTAGGCCTCTTCCCCATCCCTCTGTGCTTCATGAAGTTACCTCCTAATATTAAGATCGGGCCATTCCATTGCTCCCAAAATATGCAGTGGCTCCCAAGATCTAAAGAATATGATTCAAATATTTGGTTTTGGCATTCAGGAACTTTCTCTTTGTTATGCAACCCAACTTTGCATTACTTCTCCTTATCTATTGCTTTTACACTGGCCTCTACCATGAAGTAATCATTATTCCAGTTACACACTTTCTAGTACCTAAAACTACTTCCTCTATCTTGCAAAGTATTGCCTCTTTTTGCTCCTGTGCTTCCTTACATCTTGAAATCCTAGCTACTGTAATATCCTCTAAACTCTGGTCAGTTCCCAGAGTCAGAATGATTGTCTCCCTCCTCTCACCTCTATTACACTTTGTTTGCATCTCTACCATGGTACCTATTTCAGATCACTTTAAGTTATATTAGGTTTAATTCCATCCAATAAACATTTATGGAGGGTCTCCTCTGTACCAGGCCAGTGCCAGCAAAAACAAGATGAGTCAGGCAATGTCTCTCCTCAAAAATTTACAATCTAAACAATCAACTATAGCAGAGATTTTGTATCACAAAAAAGATACAAACAAGGTGCTGTGAAGGCTTAAATGACATAAATCTTTACATGGCTTCCTTTCTCAGAAAAGGTCAGGGACCATCTTTCTCTCATTCTCTCTCTTACACTCATATACACACACACACAGTGACACACATACACACATACCATGCACACATACCATTGTGTGTGTCACACAGTAAATATTTATCGAACAGAATTCTTTAAAGTAACTCAGTAAGTTCATCAAAATAGATTTACTGCATGTTATGGGGCTGAACAGAGCCTCCTCAAAATTAGTATGCTGAAGTCCTATCCCCCAGAACCTCAGAACGTGACTCTGTTTGAATAAAGGCCTTTAAAGAGATGATTAAATTAAAATGAGACTCTTAGGGAAGGCCCAATCCAATCCAACTGGTGTCCCTAAAGAAGAGGAAATTTGGATACAAAAAAACAGCAGAGATGCGTGCTCACAGAAGAAAGTCCACATAAGGACACGGTGGCCATCCGCACGCCCAGGAAGGAGGCCTCCGGAGAAACCCCACCTGCCCGCACCATGGTATGGGACTGCCACCCTCCAGAGCTGGGAGAATTAAATTTCCATCATTTAAGATACACAATCTGTGGTACTTTGTTATGAAATTCCTAGCAAATTAATATACTGCATATCCAAAAATAACAGGGAAAAGGGGGAAGCTGACACACAAAAACTAACTAGAATATAATCACATAATTGAAAAATAAGTTATGTAATTTGTATAGGTCTGTACATTGTAAAACAAAAATGAAAGTCTCATTGGGTGAGGTTTACAAAATCGAAGAGGAGAATTAACATATGTACGTTGAAACATGGGCTTGAAGGGGGATTCTTAGTCATTTTGTCACAATGTACTCCCTTATTATTTATCACCTACCTGGGTCCCTGAGTATTACTGTTGATCTTTCAAACAAAACATATGTTATTTTCCTATATATTAAAGAAAATGTATGTGTGCGCATACCTGATGTGTATTACTCATCAAGGCAAGATTAGCTTGGCATTTCAGTTAAGCTTGCAGTCACACTGCATGATTTTAGTAGGCTTTTTAAACACTGGAAGCAGCTTGAGCAATGTCCCTTTTGCAACTGTCTTGGGTCGTTATGATAAGGAAAATATTCAACACAGCCGTCAAGGTCAGCAACTGCTCTTTTCCTCCGGTTGGCAAAGCCCTCCCAGCTCCCTCCTCCCCTCCTCCAGGCTCCTCTTTTGCCCTGCGCATGCCCAAATGCCACGTATCAGAATAATATAAATTGCTCCCCTTGCTTGTGCTCAGGGCTCAGACCTTGGGAGATTACTCCCCTCTGAGCCCGCCGGTGTAAAATAAACCTCAACACTCCAAGACCTCCGGGTGCCGCTTGGTTCTTCCGTCAGTGATCCAGTCCAGGTTTTCCAGTATTTTCCACAGCAGTTAATAGTTTGGATCTCTATATCCAATGGGATCTCATCAAATCACTAAAATCCATACTCTTCAGTGTTTGGCATAGTTTTTTACTAACATTGATCTGAATTTGAGCTTTCTTTGAGAATACATTCTCAAGAAATGTTCCTAAATGATATTATCATAAAATTGTAATTTTCACATTTTTACCGCTATGATCTTTTAAATATATATGCATAGCTTCCTGGTTTCTTGCCAAAAGCAAATACATAAATACTGTCAACAAACAAATTCAGCAGATTAAATGTGCAGATCTAATTGGCTTTATTAAGCAATTCATGAATTGGGCAACATCCCGTCTATGGAATAGAGAAATGCTCCTAGGAGTTATACAAAATGGAAAGTTTTTATACACAGGAGGGTGGAGCAAACAGTAGCAAAAGAAAACAAGGGATTGTTTCAGGCAGGATCACCCTACGGTGAACAAAACATAGTCCTGTGCAACAAATTAGCTGTAAGTGAAGCTAAACAAAACTTACCAAATTAGTGACATCAAATTACTCTGTAGGATTTATTTAACCAAGGGCTCGTGCACTTACTGTGAGTGCTGAGAATAATAAGGCACACCCACTCATGAAGTTCTAATCAGAGGCCAAATGTCATGAGCACCAGGTTCTAGTCGCAGAAGATGGATGTTTATGAGAAACAACTCTATCACAATCAAAGTTCTCAATTGACTGTGTAATTCATTAGTTGGTGGAATAAATTATTAAAGGGAAAACAAAATAAAACCTAGACCACTAAACTGACATTTTCTGTTAATTCAATTTGTTTGTGATAGTTGTATAAAGGAACTGGTTTAACTGTCACATAGTTACTCTATTTTAGACATTGAGAGTGCAAATAAAATCTAATGGTTGGAGCGGTTTGTTTAAATGTTAATGAACCTTCTGGTTAAGCAGTCAACTGTTAGAATACTTACGGGACCAGAACTTCTCCATTTCCAATGGAAGCTGGCCAGGGCCACTCTGAGGGTGTGGCCTGCTCTTTGTACAAAGGCACAGAGCCAGGTGGTCAGTGGCCTGAAGCCAACCTCCACAGACTCCCCAGCCTCTATCGGCAGATCCTCAGGCTGCCAGAGGGGGCGCCTGTCCTGACTCACACAGTGAGGCCCTGGGTGCCCAGCAGACCTTGAGGCTATCACTCCACCTAAATGATGCTAAAAATTCCACATAGTCTTAAAATCCATGCTAACAAATATCTAAATAGAACATGATTTATGAACCAATTAAGCCATAGAATTCTGTTAAACATGATTTGAGTTTAAGCAATGGTTAATTGTTTTGTAACGGGTTGAGTTTGTTTTCTCCTGGTTTCCTGTCTCCGCAGTAACAAAGAATTGAAAGGCAGAGACACAATAGCGAAACACAGTGAAAGTTTTATTTGAATCCACTCAACCGCTGGAGTGGGCCAGAGTGATGTAGACAAAAGCCCTGAACTTTTAGGGGAGGGTCTATTTATCTGTCCCCGCGGAAAGGTGCCTCTTACATTAACAGGGTGAGGTCACTCGATTGGCACTTAAAATTACACACCCGCTCCCCCTGGAGTGAATCTTTCCCCAAATGCACATGGAAAGGCCCATAGTGGGGAGGGCAGCAAAACCACAGTTTTATTTTAATGAGATTATGATGAAGTGTGCTTTGGGTGGTTTTAGTTCTGTCCAATTGGGACCTGTTTGGGACCAGTTTGGCCTGTACCGCATAGGCAAGTTATCTCCCTGAAAAGCCTTTGATGTCTTCACGTGGGACCCTTACCTGGGCAGAGTTCAGGCAGTTTTCTCATTAAACCTTATCTTCCCCTTCCCTGGATGCTCATATCTATCTTTCTACCTAACAGTTTTAAAATGTTAAATGACTATCCTTTGCAAAAGATAAATATTATATTCTAAATATTTTCCAAACTTTAAACTCCAACATTTGATTCAGCAAATTAATAGAATAGAAATGCATTTTGTTGACTGGTAAGATACTATCTCAATAACAAATCTAATTACAAATACTCCAGGTTGTTCAAAATTAAGAATCAAAAAGGAAATTCTACCCTGCCTTTTCTAACATTTTGCAACAAGCTAATCTTCTCTGCAATGAAGGCAAGTAAAGAAATGGCATATTAAATCATTGAATCCCACCGTCTTTCCATCTATGCCTTTTATGGAAAGAAGCTACCTATGAAAGAGGCAAATAGAAAGATTTCCTTTTTAGTAATTCCTTATTTCAAAATTTTCTTTTTTTAAATTTCAGCCAGGTTATCAATCTAAAAAAGTTTGCAAACACTTCTTTGATAGTGAGGATATCTACAAGGTGGTGGGGGTGTGGGGGGTGGGAGAAGATACCTGAATTGCTGCCTTTAATTTATCCAATAGGCATGAATTTTTTTAGCATTTCTGCATTCTTTGGAGCATGTGAATATTGAGTTCATGTGACTTAAGCACTTTGGAAGTACTGTGATTTTACAAGAAACGGAAATTATTGTCATATATCAAAATTTTTATAAAAGCAATAAAATAACATTTTGTTTTTTTTTGATTCTTCAGCCCACTGAATTTCGCAGACAAGTTGCATCTCTGTGCATTGTTGCTCAGAGACTATCTTTTCTTTATGTAAATATCGCTTATTGTGCTTTTATTCTTCAAATTTACTCTTGCGCTTCCTAGTCCTAACCCTTCATTTCACTAGCATTCTCTTCATCATTAACTGTTCAAGTAACTTTAAATAGTTTTGTATTCTTAAGCAAAGGAGATATGATCATTGTACCTGTGTATATGTTTAGTTTTTAAAGCTATCCAATTCAGCCAGTAAATGCAGATTGTGGACTACATCTCAAGTTTAACTGAAAACACAGTCAATAACATTATATTGATTATAAGTGAATTAAATCATCTGTGGTAAAAGTAATTGCATTCATGCACTTTCAGTGAAAAAAAATTTGTGCTTGAGAAAAACAAAAGTTCTAATTGAATTCAAATTCATATTCGTATGATGGTATTCCTCAAATGTAATGATGCAACTGATATTTGAGTTTCTATGATCTACTAAGAACACTATAAACATATTCTGGTATATGTTCCTTTTTGATTCTATCTTGATTTTTTTGCTAAGGTTAAATAATCTTGCATTCATAAAACTGTACATGTATATTATAAATAATCAAATAAAATAATGTAGTACAAATCAAATTTTGAAAAATCCCCTAAAATCTTAATATGTAGAAGTCATCTTCTGAATATTTGTTGACTAGCATTGTAGATATTTTTTAAGTACAGACATGGAAAAAAAGATAGAAAAGTACACAGATGATAAATACATAGACTTTCTTTTTTTTTGTTGCTATGATTAATGTACAATTGCATGAACAACATTATGGTTACTAGATTCCCCCCATTATCAAGCCCCACCACATACCCCATTACAGTCACTGTCCATCAGCATAGTAGGATGCTACAGAATCACTACTTGTCTCCTCTGTGTTATGCTGTCTTCCCTGTGTCCCTGCCACACATTATACGTGCTAATCGTAATGACCCCTTTTCCTCCTTATCCCTCCCTTCCCGCCCATCCTCCCCAATCCCTTTCCCTTTGGTAACTGTTAGTCCAATCTTGAGTTCTGTGAGTCCACTGCTGTTTTGTTCCTTCAGTTTTTTCTTTGTTCTTATACTCCACAGATGAGTGAAATCATTTGATACTTGTCTTTATCCACCTGGCTTATTTCACTGTGCATAATACCCTCAAGCTCCATCCATGTTGTTGCAAATGGTAGTATTTGTTTTCTTCTTATGCCTGAATAATATTCCATTGTGTATATATCCCACATCTTCTTTATCCATTCATCTACTGATGGACACTTAGGTTGTTTCCATTTCTTGGCTATTGTAAATAGTGCTGCGTTAAACATATGGGTGGACATGTCTTTTTCAAACTGGGCTCCTGCATTCTTAGGGTAAATTCCTAGGAGAGGAATTCCTGGGTCAAATGGTATTACTATTTTTAGCTTTTGAGGAACCTCCATACCGCTTTCCACAATGGTTGAACTAGTTTACATTCCCGCCAGCAGTGTAGGAGGGTTCCCCTTTCTCCACATTGTTACCAACATTTGTTGTTGTTTGTCTTTTGGATGTTGGCCATCCTAACTGGTGTGAGATGATATCTCATTGTGGTTTTAATTTGCATTTCTCTGATGATTAGCGATGTGGAGTACCTTTTCATGTGCCTGTTGGCCATCTGAATTTCTTCTTTGGAGAAATATCTGTTCAGCTCCTCTGACCATTTTTTAATTGGTTTATTAGCTTTTTGCTTGTTGAGGTGCGTGAGCTCTTTAAATAATTTGGATGTCAACCCCTTATCAGATATGTCATTTATGAATATATTCTCCCATACTGTAGGATGTCTTTTTGTTCTACTGATGGTGTCCTTTGCTGTACAGAAGGTTTTTAGTTTGACATAGTCCACTTGTTCATTTTTGCTTGTGTTTCCCTTGCCCAGGGGGATATGTTCATGAAGAAGTCACTCATGTTTATGTCCAAGAGATGTTTGCCTATGTTTTTTTCTAAGAGTTTTATGGTTTCGTGACTTACATTCAGGTCTTTGATGCATTTTGCGTTTACTTTTGTGTATGGGGTTAGACAATAATCCAGTTTCATTCTCTTACATGTAGCTGTCCAGTTTTGCCAACACCAGCTGTTGAAGAGGCTGTCATTTCCCCATTGTATATCCATGGCTCCTTTATCGTATATTAATTGACCATATATACTTGGGTTTATATCTGGGCTCTCTATTCTGTTCCATTGTTTGGTGGGTCTGTTCTTGTGCCAGTACCAAATTGTCCTGATTACTGTGGCTTTCTAGTAGAGCTTGAAATCAGGGAGCATAATTCCCCCAGCTTTATTCTTCCTTCTCAGGATTGCTTTGGCTATTCGCGTCTTTTGTGGTTCCATATGAATTTTAGAACTATTTTCTCTAGTTCATTGAAGAATGCTGTTGGTATTTTGATAGGAATTGCATTGAATCTGTAGACTGCTTTAGGCAGGATGGCCATTTTGACAATATTAATTCTTCCTATACATGCTCATGGGATGTGTTTCCATTTATTGTTTTCTTCTTTAATTTCTCTCATGAGTGTCTTGTAGTTTTCAAAGTATAAGTCTTTCATTTCCTTGGTTAGGTTTTTTCCTAGGTATTTTATTTTTTTTTGATGCAATTGTGAATGGAATTGTTTTCCTGATTTCTCTCTCTGCTAGTTCACCATTAGTGTATAGATCTGTGTATTAATTTTGTATCCTGCAACTTTGCTGAATTTAGTTATTAGATCTAGTAGTTTTGGAGTGGATTCTGTAGGGTTTTTTAGGTACAATATCATATCATCTGCAAACAGGGACAGTTTGACTTCTTCCTTACCAATCTGGATGCCTTTTATTTCTTTGTATTTTCTGATTGCTGTGGCTAGGATCTCCAAAACTGTGTTGAATAAAAGTGGGGAGAGTGGGCATCCTTGTCTTGTTCCTAATCTTAAAGGAAAAGCTTTCAGCTTCTCACTGTTAAGTGTAATGTTGGCTGTGGGTTTGTCATATCTGGCCTTTATTATGTTGAGGTATTTGCCTTCTATATCCATTTTGTTGAGAGTTTTTATCATGAATGGATGTTGAATTTTTTTGAATGCTTTTTCAGCATCCATGGAGATGATCATGTGGTTTTCGTCCTTCTCTTTGTTGACGTAATGGATGATGTTAATGGATATTTGAATGTTGTACCATCCTTGCATCCCTTGGATGAATCCCACTTGATCATGATGGATGATCTTTTTGATGTATTTTTGAATTCAATTTGCTCATATTTTGTTGAGTATTTTCATATTTGTGTTCATCGGAGATATTGGTCTGTAATTTACTTTTTTTGTGGTGTCTTTGCCTGGTTTTGGTATTAGAGTGATGCTTGCCTCATAGAATGAGTTTGGGAGTATTCCCTCCTCTTCTACTTTTTGTAAAACTTTAATGAGGATGGGCTTTAGGTCTTCACTAAATGTTTGATAAAATTCAGCAGTGAAACCATCTGGTCCACATGTTTTGTTCTTAGGTAGTTTTTTGATTACCAATTCGATTTATTTGCTGGTAATTGGTCTATTCAGATTTTTTGGTTGTTCCTGGGTGAGCCTTATAAATACATAGACTTTTAAAAAATAGGACCCTACATACATGATATTTTAATTTGGAAGTATTATTTAATTACATTTGAATTTAATGAAATAAAAAGCTGAAGTAATTTTAAAAATATGAAATATTAAATAAATAGTTCTTAAACATACGTGTATAAAAGATTTCTTTAAAGTTGAAGGTTAGAAGTCTTACTTTAAACCTACTTTCAAAAAATTTAAACAGTATTTTAACTTTGTGCTCCATAAGAATATTACCCCCTTTTACTTCTTACCTTTTCCTCCCATCACATTTGTTAAGAATATTGAGGTAATTAATATAAATTCTATTTGCTGAACAATTTTCATGTTGCCTTGAGCCGTCCACCCAGTCTGCCTGTTGGATTTATGATATCAGTGAGTGAGTAGGCAGATTCTACCTGTTAACAAGAGGAGTCAATGGATTTACTAAATATATTTATTTTGAACATACAGCATGGAAAATTGTCTTGAAAGACAATAGTTTAGTTTCAAGAACCAGGCACTTAAGAGACAGAAACATTTTTGAGTTTTCCTAAAATCTGGGTTTTGAGGTTCAAGAGGCAAAGCCCTGAAGGAGCCTTGGATAAAGTTTACACTTTAACAGGACAAAAGTATGATGAAATAAGAGCTAGTAGCAACACAAATATAGGAAAAAATAATCTCAACTGACAAAAGAGAGAATCAGAGGGACTGTGGCTCTAGCTGGAACATTTCCTAGCTCTCTGAGATAGGGTTCACTCCATCCCCAATTTCCTATGCAGAAACTGGGATTTGGGGTGGATAACTGTAGTCAATCCTGTAGATGCCCATCCCATATCCTTTTAACCTCACTATTCCCCTGAATGCTTATCTAACAGTTTCAAAATGCAGCCATCTGTTGACTGTGCCTACAGGCTTCCTCTGACTGGCTCTCTCTCTCTCTAGTTTCTGGGAGTCCAAACACCCCAGGAGCAGCTTTCACCCAATATCTGATGGGAGGTAGTGGATAAAAACCTTTGCTCCTTTGCAACCTTGTGAGGTTAATTTGAGGTATTTTCTATATTATTTCCCAAAGTTCCCCAGAGTGATTGAGCCCCATTTACCTATGGTGGTAACCTGTGTAATGATACATCCTTTATTTCTTATCCTTCCATGACCCACTTCTCCACTCCCCTACTGCTTTCTGGAGTTGTGTCTCAAATCACCTTCCCAAACACTTGTACTCACATCTTATCCCCAGGCCTCCTTCTTTGTAAGCCTAACCTGACAGTGTGGGGAATCTGAGGACAGAAATGGGTCCACTTCTCTTTTTAAGGCAAAGGTTCTTTTTTGGGTTCTCCATAAAGCAGACACTGAGATGAAGTTTAGACTACAGGATGCTTAACAAGGAGTCTTAAAATCAACACTCTGGTGAGGGAGAGACATGAGCAGGATTGGGCCGAGGGAGGAGCAGAGCTCCAGTGCAGTCTCAGCCAACCTCCATAAGGAACTTCGGATCTGCAATGATTTCCTGCCCAACCTGATTACTGATTGGATGTGGGCTACTCTGGGCAGGGTGTGACCTTGGATGGGAAAGACGTCTGCAGCTGAGCCAGTTCCAGAAGGGAATGACAACTGAAGGCCATGTACCCTCAGTGCTAGAAAGGGCAGGGACAAGAGTCCTTCCTTGGTGAGGATTCTGAGTATATCATGGTGGTCACTGCAGTCTATCCTTCTGATACTCAGACCCACTTCTTCATGTAGGTTTGGGAAGCAGATCCTTCAAGATGCTAGAAGGCATCTCTTCCCTAGAGAAGCTTAAGTAAGGAGGGTTAGTGTGATGAACTATAGTCCCCACCATTGCAGCTGGACCACAGCTGATACTCATCTTCTGTCTTCCCTACTAACTAGTCTAGATCCCCACCCCTTACCCTCAGCTGGCACATCTGCTGGTTTCAGTGGTTTATCTGGCTGTACTTTCATCCCTCAAGATATTGAGCACCTGGTCACAATGCCCTTCTCAGGATGGGATTGCTGCCCTTGGAAGCAGACCCTTCCCCAGCTGAGCTTTGAGACAACTGCAGCCCTAGCTGCCATCCTGATGGTGAGAGACTCTGAGCCCCAGGACGCAACAAAACCACATGTGGGTGCCTAACCCACAGGTACTATGAGATAATGTTTTTTTAAGCCACTAAATTTTATTATGGAGCAACAGGTAATTAATACATCACCCAATACATCATCCCTAAAAGTAGAAATTTAAGTTAAGGAATCTAATACTGAACTAATATTCTATCCCTTATAGAAATGCATGCATGGGCTGGAATCCCTACAATCATGTTTATGTCCTCATTCTTGCAATTTCACTTTGGGTCCTTTCATCAAACCTATTCACCATTCTCCTGATTCTGTTTTATTTATGGTATGCTTTTTATTGCCTTTAATACAGTTTTCATATTGATAATGTTTTATTTTTTCTTCCATTTTGTCTATGAGTTCCTCTAGCTTACTTTCATACTGTTTTCTTTATATTTTTACTTTGGAGGTATTGTGTTCTTTTTTTTTAACTTTGGAAAATTACTTGTCTAAACATTATTTGGAAATTATCTGTTCTCGATTTCTTTGGGTAATCCGTCTTGTAATTTGCGTTTATCTAGCACTGATTATGTTTATTTCCTCTTTGCAGTGTTTATGCATAGATACTGTGCCAGTCCTTTCTGGTTATTACTCATTATTTAATAAGGCAACTTGCTCAAAAATATGAGGAGTGGGGTTTAAAGGGTTATGGTTTGTTAGTGTGCATGCAGAGTGTGTAGCCTCCATTGCCTGTATTGCCTCCAACAATACTCACCATCTCACTAAAACAGTCATTTCCTTTGCCTTGGGAAAATATCTTTCCTCAGTTGTTAGCACTCAAGTGCTCAGTGTGAGTCAGAGTAGTAATAAAGTCCCTCCAATATAATGAGCAATCACTCTCCCGCCCTCTACTCCCAACAGGAAGCTTAGTTCAGCATAACACAGTGTGACTGGCATGGCACCTGCCTCTTCTCTAGCGTCAGACTTAGTCTTGCCAGAGACAGTCCTAGTTTCCCTCACCAAAACAAACAAACAAAATACTGAATTTTTTTTCAGGATTGTGATTTTTGTTTTAGGAAAAATATAGCCTCCTCAAGGTCCAAGCAAGTATACGTTGGCTCTCAACATCATAGTCCTAACTTCACAATATATGACCAATAAGTATAGTTCACAGTTTCTTATTAGAATTTCTGGCCATTTTTTTAGTTCATTTTTCTCTAATGTTAATCCTTTTATTGACTGCTGATTTTGAGACAGAAAACTAAAGTTTAAAATCCTTTACTCCATTATCTTTAAATACAATTAAAAATTTTTTTAATTTTAAATATATCTAAATCTTAAAAATAAAAAACTTTCAACTCATTTGATAATATCAGATTCTAATAAAATTAGGTATCTATATTTCAGGAATCTTCAAGAGATAAGTGAATTTTCCTCATAAAAAATTATCAAGTAATATTGAATTTTAAAATTTTATTAATAATTTTAAGGATAGATCTTTCTAAAAGAAGGGGCCTTTTTTTCCTCTTAAACATCACTTAGACTTTTTTCAATGACTTGAGTCATTATTATGAACAATAACCATTTTTCTGTCTGTCAGAGACAAAGCTATATGTTTACCAAACCACATTCATTTCCTTCCTGGGAAAATACAAAGATTACATTTTCCCATATTCCTTTATAACTTGTGACTATGTGACCAAATTCTGGTCAGTGGAATAAAGAGTGCAAACTACCAGTAGGCCTGGCCCTTAAAAACTCATACATGATCATCCATGCTCCATCACCCTTTGTTGAACACAGAGTATTTAGTGGCGGACTCCAAGGTCCTGAGATGTGGCAGCACCATATGACAAAAGGCCCCTGGAGCTGGGAAAGACCATGTGGGGTGGAACACAGTCTTCTCTTGCCCTAATAATCATTGTACTATGATAGGAATAGAAATAAACACTGAAAATATTAAGCCTTTGAAATTTTGGAATGTTTATTGCAATAGCTTAAAACAAAACACTGTACTTTAATTCACTGATAACTTCAGGGTCTTCTAAGATAGGTAAAAGTATTTGCTAATAACTTGAATAGTGTTTTATAGTTACATTAGTGCTTTCACATATGTTTTCATTTCTTAATCCCAATGTTAAATGACCCTTTCCCCGAACTCTTTTAGGGTTTTATGAGTGCTACAGATATATGATTGATTGTTTACAGATAGACAGATGATAGATACATTTATCAGAGTTTGCCAGAGACATAAAAACAGTAAGATGTGTATGTGTATAAGTATGTATATGTAGATATAGGCATAGATATATAGACATACACATAGAGAGAGAGAGAGAAAGAAGAGAATGAGCGAGAGAGAGGCAGAGATTTATTTTAAGGGAATGGCTCATGTGATTATGGAGCCTGGCACGTCAAAATCAACAGGGCAGGTCGGCAGGCCAGAGACCCAGGAAAGGACTGATACTGCAGCTTGAATGCAAAGGTAGTCTACTGGCATTATTTCCTCTTCCTCAGGGGATGTCAGTCTTTCTTTTTTTGTTTTCTTAATATCTTCAACTGATTGGATGAGGGGGTAATCTACTTTACTCAAAATCTACTGATTTAAATGTTAATCTCATTTAAATAATACCTTCACAGCAACATCTAGACTACTGTTTGATCTGGACATCATGGACTAGCCAAGCTGAAACAAAATTACCACCAATCTATAAATACATAGCTCTGTCCATATCCAATAGATAAATAGATGTCATCACAGATAGATAATATCTATTATTAACAGTATTAGTTTCATTAGTATTTTGCCTTTTCTTTCCTGCTTAGCTCTCAGGTATTGTTTTTTAACTAAAAGCATTGTGCATGCCTCTGTCACCTCTTTCCCCTCTGCTCTGATCTTTCATTTCTAATCTTGTGAGGGATAGGTGAAAAAGAGAAGCATAGTTCTGAGTGGAAAGTGGGTGGAAATGCCTGTAGGCGGCAGCCTGAGCGCTCACCTGTGAGCTGTGTCACTGAATTTGACGATCCAGAAGTCTTTCTTGTTTGTTTTTGCCTGTCTGTCTAGACTGATGATTGAGTTTTCCAGATATGTGAAAGGTAATAACATCATTGAGAATTTTATAAGAAGTTATTATTTAGCCATCTTTAACATAGAAAATGTATAGAAAACTTACTGTAATTATTTGACGTGTGAATTCAACAATCAACGTTTGTCTTCATAAAAAATAAAATTGGTAATTTTCAAATTTTTATCGACAGGTATATTTCATGTTCTCTGACTTTGTTCACCTTTTCTTTGCAGAACATGATTTGTTTCTTAACTGCTTCACATTATAATTAAGGCATTCTGAGATAACAGAGCAAATCAAGTATCAGGAAGTTAAATCTATTTTAACATATGACATTAACCAGAAGGCAGAAACTAAATAGCCTAGTATCTCTTAAAAGTCAATAATAGTTTCCTTTACAGAAAATTACATATGATATCTTGATGAGTCAAGTTTATTTTCTTCAAGGAATTTAAAGGAATACTTTGACCCACGGTGCATAAATTCATGAAACCACATCAGTTCAATTTTCTTATTATTAATCTTATATAAAATCTGGTAATTAAAAAAACTTTAATGGAAGGCACTCATATTAATATTTGTTATGATTTACAAATGTTTAGATTATTAACATTTTTATTTATTACCTTCTATAAAACTAACTTTTCAAGTTTCTGTTATTCCACACTAGAAATTATAATCAAGTTGGGAACTAGCCATCATTTCAGCTTCCTGGAATTTATTATAATTAATCTTTGAATACATTAAGCCAAAATGTTAGAGGGATTTAATAGGGAAAGTAACATATATAAAAATGTTGAACTGTATGCCATCACTAATTCCAAATCAATAGTGGAATAATTCTAATGACCTATAGAGTTGTTTGTGATTAATATCTGGAACCGTCACTTGTGATTAATATCTGGTTTAGCTTCTCAGTTTTTGTCATACATGCAAGATAATAGGCAAGAAGCCAGACACAGCCTTCCTGAAGTCGTCAATAGGAAGAATGCTCTTTGTTATGGCTTAAAGCCATATGCCTCATCTTTGGTATTTGTTACCCATTATAAGTAGGTCAAGCCCAAGTAGGAAGTCTGCACTGTCTAAATGTCCCATTGATTTTTTTTTTTTTTTTTTTTGCTGCTGCTGCGCAGGTGACTCGTGAATGCTTTAGTTGATACCCGATCTTTTCCTGTTTCTCATGCTGGAAAGTACCAAGTACGTAAATGGAAAAGCATGACAGCTAAAGAACGCTTGCCAAAATCAGTGAATGTGAATTACAATGGCACTAGAGACTCAGAAATAGACTGAATTTTTATTGTTTCTTTGAAGGAAAATAAAAGAACATTGACACATTAAAAAAATGTCTCAAGTAAGGCATCTTTACTCAGGAAATAAGAAATAACAGAGCACTACCTGAAAGTACTTCCCAGGACCCAGTCAGGCAGCCTTATAAACAAGCAAAATGGGAGTCCCTGTCTCAGCCGTTGGAAGGCCTGGAAACAGAGGGAACTTGTCATAGGATACATAAATATCATACGCTGCTCTTTCCATTTTCCCCACGAGGCTGACAGACGCAAGAAATTCGGATCTCTCCCATAGGTACTCCAAAGGCCAGCTCTCACAGTGTGCATTTTATCATAAACACTGTATGGATTGAAATCCTGCCAGCTAACTTTTCTGTACCAGCCTTGATATGATGTTAGGAAAACTAAACTATTCTTTGAGCTTTACTTCTGCTCTGAGATGTGAGACTCTCTTTACGGCGACCTTTGATTTTTTTCCAATACTGTTTTTTTTTATCCTCCCTATGAAAGGGTGCTCCTGGTCACCAATCTACCATGCCCACACCTTGGGGTACACACTAACAAATGAAGTTTTATTCCTCCGATTCTGACAACAAGCAGTCCAAAGTATATTCAAGCTGCTGTTGATGAATATCATAGCCCTCTCTCATAAACATGACACAGATTTATGGTCAGAGTGCTTGCTGGAAAAAGTCCTAATTTTTTTTTTCCCTAGGATTGATTATGTAATTATCCCCAGAAAAAGAAATATAGAATAATTTGCCCCTAGTTTCAAGTACAAGTCTTGAAACTCCCCCAAATCCATATTCAGGCAGTGGCTCAAAGCAGCCCTTCTCTCCAGACTCCAGGGAAGAATGAATCTGGGAAGTACAGAGCTGAAGGTCTCCGGCTCACACAGTCAGGGTGTGAGGACGGTTCTGAGTGGCTGGAGGCACCTCCCAGAGTCAGGCCACCTAGGTAAATCCTGTCTCAGACAATTACCAGCTCAGTGACTGTGGAAAAGTAATTTGAAGCCTCCATGCCCCCACCTTGGTTCTTCCTACTGTATGGATAAATGAAAGAAATCACCAGGTTGTTCTGAATATTACTGAGGTGTCAGTTGCTCCCACCTGACAATTAGGTTGTTTGCTTTACTTAGTTGGGCGCCTGTATCATTTTCATTTCTACTCTGTATGTATTGCCCCAAGCAATGGAGTCTGCGGTCCAACTTAGGTTGTGCTGTATGTGGTTAAGTTTTCAAACTGGAGGAGGTCAATCTGCAAGATTCTTTAACTGGTTTAGATGGCTTTGTTATTTCAACAAACACCCCAGTGTACTTAGTGTCTGTAGGGGACTCTAAGGCGCAACAGCATCTTGTTGCCTGTGTACTGGAGCTAACAGGATGCTGCATGCTGATCAGTCGTATTTGTAGAATCCATGAACTCAATAACGCTCTTCTCAAAGGTTAGAGAAAAGAGTTTTATTATAAGCGGTATCCTAAGTCAGTGTTTGTAATGTAATTTTTTTTCTCATGTAATAAGCACAATATAATTCAGGACGATGTTTGTAATGATTCATGGAACTCCTCTTCTGAAACTTTAAAATTTTATTTTTGTTTTAATAGCAGTCTAGTGTCTCCTTAGGAAATCCCTACAAGGGAAGTAAAGGGCGGTACCAAAAAAACCCATTTTACAAATGAGGAAGTGATGGTTACTTATCCTAGATTCAGGTTCTAATTGGAAAGTCAGGACAGATTCTTAGTCAGACCCTATTGTTAAAGCTTTACAGAGATATTTCCTCTCCAGCATGTTTTTTGGATTATTAATTGATCTCAAGATCATGCAATAATTCTTATAATTTCCCTTTTGTTTGTGCCAGCAACAGTTGATATTTGTCACCAGCCTTGGGAAGGGTTCCAGAGGTCAGAAAGGTGGCATTTGGATTTGTTTGAATAAACTGACATAAAATAATATATTAGTCTTGGGTGTACAATATAATGATATATGTATATGATACATTTGACATATGTATATACTGCCAAATAATTTAAATAAGTTTAGTTAATACCCATAGTATTGTCAACAACTACAGCCACCGTGCTGTACATTACATACCCAGGTTTAAGTGTCTTACAATTGGCAGCTTGTATCTTTCGACCATCTTCAAGCCATTTCACCCACCCTTCCACTGCCTAAGGCAATCACCAATCTGTTCTTTGTATCTATGAGTTAAGTTTTGTTTGTTTGTGTTTTTATTCCACATATAAGTGAGATCATACAGTATTTTTCTTTCTCTGACTTACTTCACTTAGAATACTGCCCTCCAGGTCCTCCATGTTAACACAAATGGCAGGATTTCCTTCTTTTTATGATTGAATAATATTCCATTGTATGTTCACATTTGATGTGCTACTGTTTTGTTAAGGATTTTTGCTTCTAGGTTCATCAGGGATATTGGCCTGTAACTTTCTTTTATTATAGTGTCCTTTTCTGGTTTTGCTATCAGACTAATAAGAGCCTCATGAAATGAATTTGGAAGTGTTCCCATCTCTTCTGTTTTTTGGAAGAGGCTCTGGAACTAAACCTTCTTTAGATATTTGGTAGAATCTACCAGCAAAGCCAGCTAGGCCTGGATTTTTGTTTGTTTGCTGCAATGCACTTTTAATAAGTCAGTTTTGAAAAGCATTCTGTGCCTTAAATAATAGACAATATGAGAGGTATACTTATCAAGACAATCATTCTCTTAGGGAACATTAGTTTAATTTCAATATCATAATTACTATGGCACTAATTCAAAAACAGCTTTTTCTCCTTTACTTGAGGTATGGTACTTAAATGTTACTGAACTGAAACAACCATAAAAATAAGGAAAACATTGTACTGGTGATGTACAACAAATATGCCAAAATATCAGTTAACTTATTATTGGAAACACAACCAAACAGTATACAGATTCTCCTGGGCAGCTTCTTAACAAGATATAAGAATAACCATGGAATAGCAACCAGCATTTATGTCCATTTCCTTAGTTACCTACATATCCATTGAAAAATAAGAGTTGAGGTCAGTATGACATAGACCTTTGTAATAGTCCAGATCAAGCTCTTTCTATATTTTCCCATCTCTAAATGTTCAATGTGCAAGTGAATGCCCACAATGTGTTAACAGCACAAAATGATAATGCTGTGTATTTTCATAAGGAACTAAAATTGTCCTGCCTGTACAGATTCCTGGAAAAGAAAAAAAGGCAAATCTCATACAAGTAGCATACACTGAAATCAAAGGCTCACCCTCTGGATAAATTCCACAATCCTATAAATATCCTCATCAGTTCACTGACAAATAAAACAGAAATTCACATGTTCCTTTTAATCCTAGATTCTAAAGTTGAATTCTACTCCTTTTCATTTGTTCAAAGAGACTTGGAAAATGCGAGGTGCTCAAGGAGGGACTGTGCTTATTCAGTCTGGCATGAGCAGTCCAGGCGCTGGACCACCCTGTAGGTATATAGGAAAGCAGATGACAAGGACACACATTCACAGTCCTATCTCCCCAAATGCACAATAATAATAATAGCTTACATTTATATAACACTTAATGTGTACCAGAGACTGCTGTAAGCACTGAGTGTGAGGGAGACACTGTGTGTGTGTGTGTGTGAATGAATGTGTTGATACAATCTCATGTTGATATAATCTTCACAACAAACCTTTGAGCTACTATATCATCCTTACTTTATAGTTGGAATATTAATACCTGATTTTACACAGCTCAAACATGACAGAGTTGTCACTGAAACTCAAATCATCTGAGCTCTAGAGTCTGCTTTTAAACAGTACATTCTTTCTACTTGGAGTGGACATTTACCCAAGGATACCAGTTGGAGGGCCCACCTCAGGTCATTTGTTCAGGTGATCGGGGGCCTTACAGTGTCCGCAGCTCATGCTGGCAGAGCTCTTGCATCCCTTTGAGATGCTCCAAGACTGAACTCATCACTCAAATGAGGCAACAGTACAAGTCCGACTTCTTGCTCCCTGAGAAGCCCTGCACTGAGCACTGACCACTTAAAAGGTAAAGCAAGAAGGGCCCTGTGCTCAGGCACAGCAAGGGACTGAACTGTATCCCCACCATCCGATTCATGTGTTGCAGGCCTACCCACTAATGTGATGGCAGTAGAAGGCGGGGCCTTCGGGGAGTAATCAGGTTTAGATGATGTCACAGAGTGGGGCCCTCATGGCGGGATCAGTGCCCTTGTGAGAGGAGAAATCCACGCTCTATCTCTCCCCGCCATGCGAGGACACAGGGAGAAGGGGGCTGTGTGCAAGGTGGGAGCAGAGCCCTCACTGGGGACCTGAAGCGGCCAGCACCTTGACCCTGGAATTCCCAGCCTCCAGAGCTGTGAAAAATAAATTCCTATTGTTTAATCCACCCAGTCTGTGGTATTTCGTTATGGCAGCCCAAGCTAGGACAGACAGACACAGTATTCAATGACAAAGGACAGACACTTCCATCTGTGTTCATGGAGAAACCATATTTAGATGTTCACTGGCAGAAATATTTACATCTTTTAATAGAGAAAGTAAATAGGGAAGGTTGGGTGTTCATCCTTCAGGCAGATAATTATTATCATTGTTACTATTACTACCACTTACTAAATATTTAATATAACACTTTCTCATTTAATCCTCAGAAACTGAGGATTGGCAAAATCGTACAAAACTGAAATTTAGACAGACTAGATAACTGGCAGGACAAGGACTGGCCCCTGGCCCTGACTCCAGAGCCCTGGCTCCACCCTGCATCATGCAGGCAGGAGGTGGCAGGACAGGTCTGAGTTTTTCTGGCAAAGCTTCCAGAGCAGCTAAAATCTAGGACAGTGGATACCCAGCAAACAATGCCTACTTCAAGGCTTTCCAAAAGAATAATAAGGTACTTCTTTTTTAGCTCCTGACAAGACAAAGGAAAATAGCAGCTTCTTATTTGTAAAATGATTCTCCTTTTTAAAGTAATCCAGGATGAATAAAAAGATAGCATCAGCCAAAGTTGCGCCTGGAGACAGCTTTCAATCTCAGAAGATTCTGAAAGGGACTTTGTCTGAGCGAGGATAATCGCGTGCTTGTGTTATTCAGTCTTAGATCACATTCCTTTTCAAGTAAGTGTGGAAACTGGGAATGATTTGATGTTTAAATTTAGTAACAATATATTATCTCAAGATTGGACTTTTAAATCCAAAGTACTCTATTCTCTCACTCAGAAAACCTGTGCTCTAAAGCGAGTTAGCGGAAGCCTGACAAGTCGGTAACTCCTACAGAGCCTTTGCTGGGTGGCTCTATTTATTGTCTAAAGCTCTCTGCTCATTTGAGCATTTGTTCTCAGGAGCAGCCCATTACTTTAAAAAAAAAGTGTTCCACAAATCAGTCAAAGACATTCTTTGTCAACCATCTGGCAGGCTGTTGAATGGATGATTTTTTTTCTTTTTTCCAAGCCAAATGATTTCCTTACTCCACCAGATGTCTTCTGTTTCTGAACGAACGATGTTAAGAAGCAACGTCTGTATAAATAGCGAACCATTTTGGCTGTGTTTAAAGTGTAATGCAACAAACAGTGGTGCACTGAAGTTGAAGACACTATTCAGTTTTCTGTCAGTTTTCTTACAGACATTATCTGTTTCTTAAGGTTATTCTAAAGAGTAAGGGAAATGATACATTCAGAGATAAACAGATGATAAATGTTCACTCTATTTGCTATGTTAGCTCTATTTGGTTATAAACAAAGTTCACATCAAGAATTATAAATTATTTATATATATGAGCAGAGTCGAATAGTGTAATCAAATATGCCTTTAAAAATGTTGAACTGATTAGCATTTAAGGATACACATAATTGTTGGTGCTCTGAATGCTAATTAAGCAATAAAACTTATATTAATATGTGTAATTATTAATTTTCATAGAAAGTACTTTTATATGTCAAATGCATATCCCAAGATTGTATATCAATGATACCTCAATTTAAAAAAAATGACATATCCCTCCTCTTTCCTCTTTTAAATTTAAAAGAATTAAAAATGGATTACAACAAAAGATACAACCAGGATAAGTAGAAAATTTCCAGGCAGGGGACTAAAAAGAAGATGCAAATGTGTTAACTGCAAGATAACATCATTGTTGCTACTGAAATTCAAATTTTGTTCTGCATACCCTCATAATAAACTCCAAAACATAGCTAGATAGCTGGATGATTATAGCTCAATGATAGATGACAGATAGATAGATGATAGAGGAGAGAAGGAAAGGGAAGGGAATGAGGAAGGAAAGAGAGAAAGAGAGAAAGAAAAGAGAGAGAGGAAGGAAAGGAAGGAAGGAAAGGAAGGAAGGAGGGAAGGAAGGGAGGAAGGGAGGGAGAAACGGAGGGATGGAGAGAGGAAGGAAGGAAGGAAGGGAGGGAAAACTGTGTTGTGACCATTATGCCATTATTGATGGGAAGAAAATTATCAATTTTTTAAATAAGTTTTCCTGGCACTAAGTTCAGTCCAAGAGTTTATAAATTAAGGGAAGATAATTGGTAAAAAAAAAAGAAACATATTCTTAGAGCCCCTTTGAATAATTTTCAAAACATAAACCAGAAAGTCTCTATGGAGTTGGACCAGTATGACAACACAAACATTCTAGGAGCTCCAAGATGACAGGCCTGATGACATCAATGCTCCAAGATGACAATGCTGGAACAAAAATGGCATAGATACTATTTTCTTAGGCTAGAATAGACGAAGATTGCAAACTCAGATGACTGCAGGATCCAGGCAGTTCCCAGAAGCTGTGGGCTCAGCCAGGTATAACACAACAGAGGCACACTGGGCCTGTAGCAGAGAGAAGGCATTCCCTCAGCAGAGCAGGTGCCCAGCCCTAGAAGCATGACATCAACTACACATTCTTCGCCAGGTAATTCAACCCATAGACCATGAGATTGCATTTCCAGCTGCAGGCAAATGAAAACCACGTGTGAAATACCGCACATCACATACACTACCAGTAATTATATGCAACATCAAAATGAGGTCTTGGGCGTAGTGCACAGGACTTCCATGCCATGAAGGATGTGGTCGGTCACGGCAAAGCAACTCTTGCAACAATTAGAAAAAGCCATATAAATTACCAAAAGTCATAGCTTTAAAGACACTGAGGAGCTGTGGGAACACTGAGGACTAAATATGCTAAAATCACAGGAAGGGCAGGATCAGGCCCCCGACTCCCCGTTCCTGAGGCAGCTTCAGAAAGGATCGGACGGATGAGGTGTGGAGAGCTGCCATTCTGTGAGGGCTGCGGGGAATTCCTAAGCACTCTTCAACGACTTTAAGCATTCTTTTACATGAAAACAAAATGATTTGAGGACAAAAATAAAGTTCATCCTCTGAATCAGCGCTGCCTTCTCTTCTGCTGGGTTTACCTAAATAAACGGCTTTTCTTCTCGGGTTCAGCAGGACTTCCTGACACTCGCCCCCACAGGGGCAATGCTCTTTTGTGAATGGGTCTTGCTTGTTGTATATTATTTGTTTAGTCTAAATTCCAAGTCTAGATGCCTAAATTAAAGGAAACTCATTCGTGGTCCTAACCACAGCTTTTATTTTTAAGTTGCAGCTTAAAAAAAAATCAAGTCATTTGATTCCTGTAGCTGAAATGTGGCTGTGTATCATAAACATAGAAATAGAGTTTTAAGAAGCAAAACCCACTTTCTGTTTGAAAATTTTCTACAATCTGTTTAGCATGCGGGTATGTGTGAGCATGTGTGCATGTATTTTTATGGCATTCTCAGTACTTTGATTTTTGTTAGAAAAATATGTTTCATTCAAAATAATTCCTGATAGACCATGGGGAAGAAACCATTATCCTCTTTATATCCAGCTTTAAATGACGTGCCTGGCCCACAGAGTGGCTCGACAAATAATTCTTTAAACATATTGATGAGTGAATGAATATATGAAAGTATGAATGGGAAAAGAGGTAAAAAAATCTCTCTGATCCTGTTAGTTACAATTCAAAGGTTACCACACAAGGAAGGAAGAAGAGAAAAAAGGCAGTTAGGCAGAGAAAGTCGTGTGTTAGAGTAAAAGCAACAGAACCAAATGGAATGAGTGGTGCTGAGCTGGATGTGGTTTGGGGAGAAAAAAAAGAGCGGCTGCGTGAAACAGTATATATAACCGGGGAAATGTGAATATGAACTGAGTGTTTAATAATATGAGACAATTGCATTAATTTTAAGTGTGATCATCGTAATGTCATTATGTAAGAAAATATCCTTTCTTCTTTGGTATGTACAGTGAAGTATTGGAGATAAATAAGCTTTTTAGTATTTATTTTTAAATAAAAAAAGAGGAAACAAACGTAGCAAAAGATTATGGTCTATGTATACATGGAGAAGAAGCTACTTAAAACAAAGGCACTTAAGTACTTCTAAAAGTACTTGACCAGCCTGGAGGTGTAATGTTAGCAGGTATCAAATACTCCTCCCTTTCTTAGAGACCGGGAGCCCTTCCAAAAGGACACCAACCTATTTTCCAGTATTCTTTTTAAATTTTTATCTCTTTAATACACCACACCTGAGACAAATTAGAGTACTCACTCTTCCACAAAAAAGATAAAATTTCAGGCTGGTCACATCCCTTGTCCTTTTGGAATGTCCTCCACTCAACTTCTTAACATCCAACCTTCCGCTTGAGGTCCAGGTGAAGCACCCCCCTGACCACTGCCTAGTCTCGCTCTGGAAGCTGGAAGCAACCTGTCGCTCCCGAGCCATAGCATCAACACTTTGGCGAGCACTGGAATCACCTGGGGTGTTTTTAAACACGCACCACCCCGAAACCACACCCCAAGAGATTTGGGTTCAGTATGTAGAGACTAGAGACAAGAAATCTGTAATTTTAATAAGTGGCCAGGTGATTTTGACTCAGGTGTTCCAAGGACTTCATGTTGAAACCAGTGCTTGTTTAGGTATATTTTTAAACCTTTTTACTTATTTTGCATATGTGTTCTTTCCACATAGATTTAACAACCTTAAAAACAAAAAATATAATTTGTTTTTTTGGTTCCCTCAAGGGTCTGGCAAAGTATCCTGTACATATAATGAAGTATTAAGTATTTGTTAGGAAAAGGGGTTTACAGTTAGTAAGAAATTCTAATTGTTCTAAATATTTATATTTCTTCAAATATTGTCCTAGTTGACTTTGCTAATTATTTACATTTGCTTTAATAGTCCCCCTAAATCAAAAAAAAACCCACATTTACAACTTTATGTATACACAGACACTATTATATTATTGTCAGGAATTATACTTGTGTGGCTTGTTTAAATACAAAGTTATATCATTACAATTTAAATAATCAGATTTTCACAGATCTTAGTTTTTTATCAGTAGCCTCAAGTTTTCTTAAAAATATTTATATTTCTGATAAACTTCAGAAATGATGGTGATTTCTTTAAGTTATGGAGGAAATATATAAATATATATTACATATGTATATTTATATGTTTCCTCTACACTTTAAGAAATCATCACAAGTCATAAATTCTACCAATAATATACACACACATACACAAACACATATATATGTATGTTTAAGAGAGAGAAGAGTTGACTTTAGCTTAATATTGATGTAAATGAGGTAATGATTACAAAATAATCAGTCTCCTGATATTCTATGCCCTAAAATTCTTAGGTAGTTCACAATGTCAGTCAACTTGGACACCAAGGAAAGTAAGGGAGGGCATGTCAGCTACTAGATATCTACCCTCATCTTCTCTTTTTTTCCATGTGTCCTCCATTCTTAATGCTTAATATGTGTTTATTAAGTATTAATGAATCCTTAATATATAAATATATAAATCACTCTCTGATTCCTTGCTTCTAGGATTCCTCCCTTTTCTCCAGCAGCTCTACTGCCTTTGGACTCTATCGTGATATTAAGCGCTACTGCTCAGATTCAAAGGTAGGTAATCCCACTTAGTAACAAATTAAACTTGGAACCAAAAATGCTTTCCAGAATTGAAACAAGATACATTATGTATACCTAAAAATTAATTGGCTATAACTTCCTAAACTATGAATTGTCATAAAAATTACATCTGTCCTGTATCATTCAGAAATTGCTGTTAAAATCGAGAACATTATAAAATAATAGAATGTCTAGAGCTATTAATATACTGATATTAATATCAATTGATAAGCTTTTCCAAGTCTATTTATTCACATAAATTTACTTAAAACATTGGCTATATAAAACCTATGTTTTTTAAATCTCTAACAGGTAGACTCTCAGGTTAAGTCTGTTCTCCTCTGTTCTTGTCCACACTGCAACAAAGAATTGAAAGACAGAGACACAGTAGCAGAGCAGAGAGAACCTTTTATTTGAATGCACTCAAAGGGAGGAGCGGGCCAGAGTCCTTGGGGAGGAAGTTACCTCTCTGCAAAGCTTTTGTTGTCTTCACCTGGGACCACCTACCTTGGCAGAGTTTGGGCCACTTTTTCTTTACACTTATCTTCCCTTTGAATCATGGCTGCTCATGTCTATCTTTCTATCTAACAAATCCAAATGACATGCTTTTACAAAACTGAAAATATTGCTTCGCCCTTAATTTTTCCTGAATTAAGTGTATACTACAAATCAACTATTTAAATGTTGCTTTTGTATATGGTTCTCCCAAACACGAGCACCACCACAACCATTACGACTATGGCATTCCTTTTAAAACTTGTTTTTTATCTGGAATTTCACACATTGACTTTTCAGTTGGATATTCAAATTCCACTACTAATCACGGGCCATGATAAAATTGAAACATGACTATTGTCATGTAACTTAATGATTTTATTTAAAAATTAAACTGCAGTCACTTTTGAGAAAGCCAATTTTAGACAGTAAAGCTACATGAAATAAACTTTTGGAAGAGGTAGTAATTTACATAAATCAGGAACTAGGGAAGTGACAACTATCTTAAAGTAATTGCTGAATTGCAGAGCTCCTAGAATAGGCCCTTCAGGTAAGTTTAGAAACTCCCTGAGGTGAGTTATCTGTTTCGGGGAACTATTTTCCTCATGTACACATAGCAACAGTTTTCACCTGTGTGAATTTCCAAAAATGACAGTCATCTTTTTCTTTGTTCCCCCTAAGCCCATGAGGCAAATTGTGATCAGGTAAATCATTTCTATAATTACCAAATACTTTTGATTTCCAATAAGGAAATGACTGAAGAAATTAGTAAAAGAAATACAAAGAATTTTAACACACTGGAAAAGTCTGAGCTAAGCTTCCTGACCCAGTAGACTCCAATACAAACCAAAGCAGGCAATTCTCCAAGAAAATCAACCTAGTCCCCCCTTACTATAAGTAAATCCAAACCAAATTAATAAGGGCATTTATTCCAAGTAAAATAGCCCCAACTTTCCATTTTGTGACATGACATTTAAAAGGCAATTCACTGGATAAGACCTCCTTAAATTATGAATTGGCTAAAATTACTCTATTTCCATTTTCTGCAATATGTATCTTTCATTTCTTACAAAAGTAATTACTCAAAAAAAAAATCCTGGCGACATGTTTTTAAAAACTCTAATTACTCAGCCATTGAAAAAACTCTAATTAAAAACCTTCAATTACAACAGTCATAATCATGAAAATAATCCCCGAAGGAAATTACCTCCCCTTCTTAGAATGTTTTACTTTCATGGAGTTCTTATCTTCACCACTCTGTAGCTATTGATATTGGTAAAACAACAAACAAAAGAAATACTACTTCCAGGAATAATTACATTTCAATAACAGGCTCCTGAAGCTGAAGATCCTTCTTGATTCAAAGAAATAAATCTCGTATCTGGGCTGTAAACACTATGACAGAACAATGAGTGAGATATATTTTGCTAGCAGAGGGTACTTCCCAGTACCCTCCAGTCACCTAATGTGGGTGACCCTCTAATTCATCAGCTCATTAACCTGGCCAGCACAGGACCTACTGGTGAAGTCTGATTTTACTTTGGACTTGTCACTTTACTCTTACTCAAGGAAGAAAAGCTTGAGAGCTTTGACAAAGGTGTAACAGACAAGAGGTTGATGGCTGAAATAAGCTACTGGACATACTGCAAAACCAAAACCAACTGCTAGATTGGAATTAAAATGTCATACAGACAAAATGTCCACTAGTGCTCCAGTAAACAAAAGTTGAATCAGCCACTGTGTCACCAGCATGTTTACCAGTTGCTCAGTTTTTATCTCATCACATTTCAAGGGATAAGTGAAAATATTTCACTGACTTAAAAATAGAAGTCAGTAGGGAAATCCTAGTAGTTTGCTTCATCAAAATATATTTTACAGCCAACTCAGCAGTAATAAAGCTATTCTATATGATAACATTATTCTACCATATGCCCTATATACTTTCATTACTATTCTTTCACAAAGTCTACCACACTTAAACTTTTTTTCAGGGATTACATCAACTGAAAGAAGTGTAGAAATTCAAAATCTTTGACATTGATCTAAGATTTTTTTATCTACATAACTCATAGGTAAAGAAACAATGGTGTAGTCTAGAATGAAGTATATGAAAGAACTAGATGATGCCTAAAAAGAACTCTTTCCTAGCAGCTATTTGCTGGATCCCTCGATATTCATCAGAGTGAAATGGAGTAGGACACCACCTAACCTTACACAAGGGGTATTTGGGGTTGAATGGTCACACCTGCAACTGCTTTAAAACCCTTACAGACAGCCTCTTATTGAGTAAAAGGCAGTTTGAATGGACTTTTAAAAATATTTTTTAAAGCTCTTCATTTGTTTTTTGTATCAAATGAGGGGAAACTCAAGGGTTTATTTTACTTCTTTCTTAGCAAATACAGCAAAATCACTCATACCAAAACTAAAATATAAAAATTTGCCTCCATCACAGCCTATTAACAGTCACAGGAACTATCTTGGGTTGGAATTTCACGGAGTGTGGAGATTTCAGGGATGTGCAAATTTCAACTGTGAGAAATATATTTAGCAAAAAACACTTGGAATGATTGTCTAAAACAAAAGTTACCACAGAAAATTGTGAGTTTAGTTCCCACGTACGTCACTCAAGTTCAAAGAATCAAAAATATATTAATAATCTGTAAAGTCATACATGAATTAAGAAATAGCTGATTATTATAGTACATAATTTCTATCTCCAGCAGGCATGTTCCATGAAAGAAAAATAGAATTCACTGAATATCTGTGGCTCTTCCCTTTTTCAAAAGCAGTTTGAAAAGATATCTAGAAAAATATCATTTTAAGATGAGAATATTTGAATAAGAATATATATCAGATTTCATTTTATTTACGAATTCTGAATTTTTGCTTTATCATGTCTTTCCAAGGGAAGTCAGGTGGCATTCTTGTTATCAAGTAAGGATTTCCCCTAGTGTCCTCAATGAGGAGATTTCTAGTCAGCCCAGCATAAGGACTAACAACCAAGATTCCCCATCTAGTAGCAAAAATGGTGTGTTAAGGAGAAGAACCAGAGATGAAGTTCTGAGCTCACCTACTCCCAGTGAATATAAGTGAGTCCTCCATCTGGGTTCTTGGACCACATGACTTCCTGCACAGTCTTCAGCTAAACTCATATCCAGTCAGACGATAGGCTAGGTTTTACTTTTGCAATGATGGGCAATGATACGCATAACCTAGAAGTAATCCAGCTAATCCAACAAGAATCCCTGGTGTTTGAGTTAATGGCCCATGGGTAAATCAGTGGTGCATTCACAATGAAGTATTACTATCCAGAGAGCATTTCCAACACAGATTGTTATATGATAGTCTTTAAGACTCTTTAATGTTTTAACTCTGGAGCTGAAATTAAGAAATTAAGCATGTTTATGTATGCATGAATCATATTGCCATGGGAACTTTTATAAACTGATTCTCCACCCTCCCCACAACTCCCAACCCTCCTAAATAGCCTAATATATTTAATTTGGAAATGTATTTTGGCAAAAAGTTCTCCCCTCCCACCCAATTCATTACCAAGCCCCAGGATAAATCAGTTTAGAAATCAGACCTATGAGGGAAGATTGTTCTATCTGCCAAGGCAATGCTCTGTGTCATTGTTTAACCCTTTTTGTTAATAGTTTCCCTGGAACACAAGAAACCACACTGGCCTCTGGGGAAATAAGATTAATCATGTGTGATGAAATGCTGGTATGATATTATAGAATATTCCGGTAAACTGTAAATACATCCATCTTAACTTTCAGATGAATACACCATTTTGCTCCTACAGTAATAATGCATAGTAAGAGGTTTTAAAAGGGTAAATATAAACATGGCATGAAGGTTTTATTTAGCAACAGACATTAAAAACAGTTATATGCACAGACATCATCCCCACTTACAGTATCTTTGGCAGAGATGTACTGCTATGGTTTCAGGTTTTATTCACTGTTCACTTTTTCCTTCTCATTTTTTTCCTTTACCACTAGAGAAAAGCTATGACATTTATTTTCTTTGTATGAAAAAAATACAGCAAGCTTGTAGTGTATAGACATCCTTAATGTTCATGTCTTCCTTATCACCACCTTCAGCTTTGCCCACACACAGACCACTTCCCCAGTTCCAGTGCTAAAGTGGTCAATTCATGAGCATAGAGACTGAGGACATATTCAAGGTATTGGAAACTCCATGGACATTTCCTGCCCTTGTGCTGATTCCTGGTTCTCCATGGAAACAGTTTCTTTTTTTTTTTCAACAAACATTTGTTGGCCTGTGATAACGTACACATACTCTGCACTGAATAGAATTTTGCCCAAGGTTTACTGTATACATTCAAAATCTATCATATGACTACATTAATAAAGTGCCCAGAGTTTAGAATATCTCAGTGTTTCTGGGGTAAAAAATTCAGTAACATTTCTGAGTCTCATAGACTGAATATTTCATATCACTGCATTATCTTAAAAAATCATTGCTGATTACACAGAAAAGTGTATGTTTTAAAAAAAGATAAGGAAATAAGATATAAGTCTATGGTAAAAGTAGATTGATATATGATTTTCTTTTTTCAGTGAACAAATATTTATTGAGATTCACATAAATGCAGAGCATTATACTAGAAATCACATGCAGGAGGGGGATGGTGCCAGAGAGGTTGAAAATACATATTGCAACACTCCAAAATTCCAAAAGAATTTCTAATCAGGGGAAAGAGGACAGGATTAGAATGAATAAAAGATTATTGATAAATGTAAAGTACAATTTCTTAGTGGAAAAGAAAAATTGAATCAGATTTCACCAATTGTAGCAGGTGGTCTTCATTTGAATTCTCTGAGATGTTTCCTCATCTGCAAAATGAAGATAAGAATAATATCTTTCCCATGAGGTTTAAGGATAAATAAGAAAATGTTCTTAGCACAATGCTTAGCACCTTGTAAGCACTCAGGGAATGTTGTCTGTTGTTATTAGGTGCCAAATGGGTAAGACAGACAAGAACATCAAAACTTGGAAATGGAACAGAAGTGCTATGGAACAGAGCAAAGGGAACTCCAAGCGTGAGGGAGCACCTCCGCGAGAACTTTGAAGACCGTCAGGAAATGATTGGCAGAGTGGCTGGGGTCGCTTTACAGTCTGTTGGAGTGCAGTAAGAGAGGAAGGATAGACATGTCATGTCTGTTGGACCAGTCTAACTAGAGCAGAGTAACTTGGTGTTTACTAGAATGTAATATTGTAGAAGAAAGCTGAGACCAAATTATAAGGGACTTGTAATAAAAGAAAAATAATCTGCACTGAATACCAGTGACAGAGAGTAATTGGAGGTTGCTGACTTTGCATATTTATTAAAAATGTTCACACAAATTTATGGAATTTATCTTTTGACAAGAAACTTTCAAGAATAAAAACCAAGATGGTAATTAGAGTAACTGACCCATTTAGAAGGATGTTTAGGTTTTCTAAACTATGCGTCATAGTTATAACTCTGTTCTATCACAATCTGTTTTCAGACAGAGGTGCTTTCAGTGCAAAATTTAATAGTTAATCTATTTTCAGGGTTCTTTGACTTTCAATGCAAAATGTAATAGTTAATCTATTTTTAGTTAAGGTACTAAACATGTTTAGCCTACTGAAGCCTCTAGGGAGAGGAGAATAACACAATGGTAAACAGAAATTATTTAATGAGTCAACTGTGTCCAGTCTTGGAAAAAACATCTTCAGTATTACATCACTCCTATTACAAACCAGTCATTCATCAGATCCCATTCATTAGACAAGAAGCCCAAATTAATTTTCATAATACTTAACTCAAAGTGATTTTAGGGCATACTAAAGATTCCTGTATACTTTATATCTTCTAAAATATTAAAAATAAAAATAAATCAATGGAAGTTTTTAGTTTTAAAATTCCAGGTCTCTTAAAAATTTCAAATCCAAAACCAAATCAGGCTTCCATGTATGTATTTTTTTCAGATTTACAACTATATTCTTTCTGTCTCTGATTACTAATAAAAATGAAACCATGGCATATCTGTCCTTACACAGACCTCATACTTGGATAAGTGAGTAATTTTGGGTTTAGGTAGAAATGATCCTATTATCCTAAAACGAAATAGTACATGTAGAGAATTCTCATAGTTCCTTTCAGACCTACATTGATTATTTCATTTTCCTTCAGTATAGATATGGTGCAGGACCATACCTAAAAACTGATATGAAGCATATATAAATATAAATATATGAAAACATTTATCATCTTTACAAATGAAAATAGCTTTTCAACTTCAGTTCCCAGTGTCTTGCGGCTGGTAATTTTAACACCAAAACTTAGAACAGGCCAGAAACAAAACTGTGGAGGAAATAGTTTGGGGTTTGGGTTCCTTTTTCTCTTTTTTTTAATACCTCTAAGACCATGTGTCAGTCTCCTAAAAGAACAAGGCTGCCTTTTACAGTATCCTAGATCTTTATGCAGAAAGCTTTGTGCTCAGAAAATACGTTTTCTGCCTTTCTTTCAATCAGTCCTAGTTACTCAAGTCTCTGTAAATTAACTGAAGTCAATATGATGAATTAAATAATACTGCTAAGGTTCAAATGTATAATGATAACATAAATTATACCTTGAGAGGATATGGGGACTGAGAGATTCATATTTCAGACAAACTACTTTAACCATAGAAAAATAATGTAATTGCTGACTCTAAAAATCAGGAGGATTCTTGGGGAGAGACGCTTTCTAGCAGAGTCCCCCCAAATCAAATCATTCAATGACCCAGCCATTCTACCAATCACGTCAGCCCTTCCTGAAGTGAAAGGAACCCATCCCTGCCCCAACTGAGCACTATGTGAAGTGTCAGCAATCAGCAGTTCCTTGACTCCAGGCACCTCTGTACACAGCTTAGTGTCTGTACTTGAAGGACCTCTGTTGCCATTTGGTTTCACAACCACTAGTAGCAAGAGCAGTAGCTAAAGGACTGTGTGAGCTAATGCGGGGCAGTGGTTCTCAGCCTGGCTGCCTAGTGACACAAGGAGCCGCTGCAGCCACTTGTGGGAAAGGGGTAGAGTTGTGATTAATACAAGGAATTGCTCATTCCTGGAAACTTACTTTAGTTCTTCTCCATCCTGATGGCCAAAATCTCAGGGAACACCCAGCATGTCTTGTGTGTGAATATGTTACAAATATTGGCATACTTGTTTGAAGTTTGCACAAATGTGGGGAACCCTCTTAGAAGCGCTTCAGTGGCATGGCTTAATTAGAACACAATACACTGGTTGCTGAAGACAAGGAACTGTATAATGTTTGCAGACTTAACTTGTGTTGAATTTACAAGCCAGATTTATCGAAAGAAACTCAGTCCTTCACTGCAGACAAACAAATGTTTTCTACAGCAAGGTACACAATCAAAAATCTTTCTACAGGGGAACCTTTTGGATATTTTCATTTATTAGAAATAATGCAGAAGTGGCTCCAAATGTTTAATTAAATTTATGCACATAAAAGTGCACAGTTATAAGATCAATATTGCTCATAGTTTAAATTGAGCAATTTTTAAAAAATATATCACATGAGCAATGTTATGGTTATTAGACTCCCCCTATTATCAAGTCCCCACCACATACCCCATTACAGTCACTGTCCATGAGTGTTGTAAGATGCAATGGAATCACTGCTTGTCTTCTCTGTGTTATACTGCCTTCCCCGTATGCTCTCCCCCACTACATTATGTGTACTAATTGTAATACCCTTTTTTCTGCCTTATCCTTCCCTTACCACCCATCTTCCCCAGTTCCTTTACCGTTGGTAACTGTTAGTCCATCCTTGGGTTCGGTGAGTCTTCTGTTGTTTTGTTCCTTCAGTTTTTTCTTTGTTCTTATACTCCACAGATGAGTGAAATCATTTGATACTTCTCTTTCTCCAGCTGTAGCTGGCTTATTTCACTGAGCATAATACCCTCTAGCTCCATCCATGTTGTTGGAAATGGTAGGATTTGTTTTCTTCTTATGGCTTAATAATATTCCATTGTGTATAAGTACCACATCTTCTTTATCCATTCATCTACTGATGGACACTTAGGTTGCTTCCATTTCTTGGCTATTGTAAATAGTGCTGCGATAAACATATGGATGAACATGTCTTTTTCAAACTGGGCTCCTGCATTCTTAGGGTAAATTCCTAGGAGTGGAATTCCTGGGTCAAATGGTATTTCTAATTTCAGTTTTTTGAGGAACCTCCATACTGCTTTCCACAATGGTTGAACTAATTTGCATTCCCACCAGCAGTGTAGGAGGGTTCCCCTTTCTCCACATCCTTGCCAACATTTGTTGATGTTTGTCTTTTGGATGGCAGCCATCCTAACTGGTGTGAGGTGATATCTCATTGTGGTTTTAATCTGCATTTCTCTGATGATTAGTGACATGGAGCATCTTTTCATGTGCCTGTTGGCCATCTGAATTTCTTCTTTGGAGAAGTGTCTGTTCAGCTCCTCTGCCCATTTTTTAACTGGCTAATTAGCTTTTTGTTTGTTGAGGTGCATGAGCTCTTTATATAATTTGGATGTCAACCCCTTATCAGATACGTCATTTATGAATATATTCTCCCATACTGTAGGATGTCTTTTTGTTCTATTCAGGGTGTCCATTGCTGTACAGAAGGTTTTTAGTTTGACATAGTCCCACTTGTTCATTTTTGCTTTTGTTTCCCTTGCCCAGGGAGATATGTTCATAAAGAAGTTGCTCATATTTATGTCCAAGAGATTTTTGCCTTTGTTTGTTTCTAAGAGTTTTATGGTTTCATGATGTACATTCAGGTCTTTGATGAATTTTGAGTTTACTTTTGTGTATGGGGTTAGACAATAATCCAGTTTCATTCTCTTCCATGTAGCTGTCCAGTTTTGCTAACACCAGCTGTTGAAGAGGCTGTCATTTCCCCACTGTTTATCCATGGCTCCTTTATCATATATTAATTGACCATATGCTTGGGTTTATATCTGGGCTCTCTAGTCTATTCTATTAGTCTATGGGTCTGTTCTTGTGCCAGTCTCAAGTTGTCTTCATTACTGTGGCTTTGTAATAGAGCTTGAAGTCAGGGAGCATAATTCTCCATGCTTTATTCTTCCTTCTCAGGATAGCTTTGGCTATTCGGGGTCTTTTGTGGTTCCATATGAATTTTAGAACTATTTGCTCCAGTTTATTGAAGAATGCTGTTGGTATTTTGATAGGGATTGCATTGAATCTGTAGATTGCTTTAGGCAGAATGGACATTTTGACAATATTAATTCTTCCTATCCATGAGCATGGGATGTGTTTCCATTTATTGTTTTCTTCTTTAATTTCTCTCATGAGTGTCTTGTAGTTTTCAGAGTATAAGTCTTTCACTTCCTTAGTTAGGTTTATTCCCAGGTATTTTATTCTTTTTGATGCAATTGTGAATGGAATTGTTTTCCTGATTTCTCTCTCTGCTAGTTCACCATTAGTGTATAGAAATGCAACAAATTTTGGTGTATTAACTTTGTATCCTGCAACTTTACCGAATTCAGATATTAGAGCTAGTAGTTTTGGAGTGGATTCTTTATGGTTTTTCATGTACAATATCATGTCATCTGCAAACAGGGGCAGTTTGACTTCTTCCTTTCCAATCTGGATGCCTTTTATTTCTTTGTGTTTTCTGATTGCCATGGCTAGGACCTCTAGAACTATGTTGAATAAAAGTGGGGAGAGTGGGCATCCTTGTCTTGTTTCCAATCTTAAAGGAAAGCTTTCACCTTCTCACTGTTAAGTATAATGATGGCTGTGGGTTTGTCATATATGGCCTTTATTATGTTGAGGTACTTGCCCTCTATACCCATTCTGTTGAGAGTTTTTATCATGAATGGATGTTGAATTTTGTCAAATGCTATTTCAGCATCTATGGAGATGATCATGTGGTTTTTGTCCTTCCTTTTTGTTGATGTGGTGGATGATGTTGATGGATTTTTGAATGTTGTACCACCCTTGCATCCCTGGGATGAATCCCACTTGATCATGATGGATGATCTTTTTGATGTATTTTTTAATTTGGTTTGTTAATATTTTCTTGAGTATTTTTGCATCTATGTTCATCAGGGATATTGGTCTGTACTTTTCTTTTTTTGTGGTGTCTTTGCCTGGTTTTGGTATTAGAGTGATGTTGGCCTCCTAGAATGAGTTTGGGAGTATTCCCTCCTCTTCTACTTTTTGGAAAACTTTATGGAGGATGGGTATTAGGTCTTCACTAAGTGTTTGATAAAATTCAGCAGTGAAACCATCTGGGCCAATTTTGTTCTTAGGAGTTTTTTGATTACCAATTCAATTTCTTTGCTGGTAATTGGTCTATTCAGATTTTTTGTTTTTTCCTGGGTCAGCCTTGGAAGGTTGTATTTTTCTCGAAAGTTGTCCATTTCTTCTAGGTTAACCAGTTTGTTAGCATATAATTTTTCATAGTATTCTCTCATAATTCTTTGTATTTCTGTGGTGTCGGTAATGATTTTCCTTTCTCATTTCTGATTCTGTTTGTGTGTATAGACTCTCTTTTTTTCTTGATAAGTCTGGCTATGGGTTTATCTATTTTGTTTATTTTCTTGAATAACCAGCTTCTGCTTTCATTGATTCTTTTCTATTGTTTTATTCTTCACAGTTTTATTTATTTCTGCTTTATTTTTTATTATGTCCCTCCTTCTGCTGACTTTGGGCCTCATTTGTTCTTTCTTTTCTAGTTTCATTAATTGTGAGTTTAGACTGTTCATTTGGGTTTGTTCTTCTTTCCTGAGTTGGCCTGTATTGCAATACATTTCCATCTTAGAATGGCCTTTGCTGCATCCCACAGATTTTGCAGTGTTGAATTATTGTTGTCATTTGTCTCCATATATTGCTTGATCTCTATTTTTATTTGGCGATTGATCCATTGATTATTTAGGAGTATGTTGTTAAGACTCCATGTATTTGTGGGCTTTTTCATTTTCTTTGAGTAATTTATTTCTAGTTTCATACCTTTGTGATCTGAGAGGCTCGTTGGTACAATTTCAATCTTTTTGAATTTATTGAGGCTCTTTTTGTGGCCTAGTATATGATCTATTCTTGAAAATATTCCATATGCACTTGAGAAGAATGTGTATCCTGTTCCTTTTGGGTGGAGTATTCTGTAGCTGTCTGTTACGTCCATATGTTCTAATACATTGTTCAGTGCCTCTGTCTCTTTACTTATTTTCTGTCTGGTTGATCTTCCCTTTGGAGTGAGTGGTGTATTGAAGTCTCCCAAAATGAGTGCATTGCATTCAATTTCCCCCTTTAATTCTATTAGTATTTGTTTCACATATGTAGGTGATCCTGTGTTGGGTGCATAGATACTTATAATAGTTATATCCTCTTGTTGGACTGACCCCTTTATCATTATGTAATGTCCTTCTTTGTCTCTTGTGACTTTCTTTATTTTGAAGTCTCTTTTGTCTGATACAAGTACTGTGACTCCTGCTTTTTTCTCCCTATTAGTTGCATGAAATATCTTTTTCCATCGCTTTACTTTCTGTCTCTGTATGTCTTTAGGTTTGAAGAGAGTCTCTTGTAGGCAGCATATAGATGGGTCTTGTTTTTTTATCCACTGAGTGACTCTATGTCTTTTGATTGGTGCATTCAGACCATTTACATATAGGGTGATTATTGATAGGTATGTACTTATTGCCATTGCAGACTTTAGATTTGTGATTACCAAAGGTTCAAGGGTAATCCCCTTACTACCTAACAGTCTAATTTAATTTACTTCGTATGCTTTTACAAACACAACTGAAAGATTCTTTTTTTTTCCTTCTGTTTCTTCCTCCTCCATTCTTTGTATGTTATGACTCATTCTCTGTACTCTGTCTATCCCTTGAGTGACATCTATTTAGTCTTAGGAACACTTCCATCTATAGGAGTCCCTCCAAAATCAATGTGGAGGTGATTTGTGGGAGGTAAATTCTCTCAGCTTTTGCTTATCTGGAAATTGTTTAATCCCTCTTCAAATTTAAGTGATAACCTTGCCAGGTAGAGTATTCTTCATTCGAGGCCCTTCTGCTTCATTGCATTAAGTACATCATGCCACTCCCTTCTGGCCTGTAAGGTTTCTGCTGAGTCATCTGATCATAGCCTGATAGGTTTTCCTTTGTATGTGATCTTTTTTCTCTCTCTAGCGGCTTTTAAAAGTTTGTCTTTATTCTTGACTTTTGTCATTTTAATTACTGTATGTCTTGGTTTTGTCTTCCATGGGTCCCTTGTGTTGGTAGATCTGTGCACCTTCATGGCCTGAGAGACTATCTCCTTCCCCATACTGCGGAAGTTTTCAGCAATTACCTCCTCATTGACAGTTTCTATCCCTTTTTCTTTCTCTTCTTCTTCTGGTACCCCTATTATGCAAATATTGTTCCATTTGGATTGGTCACACAGTTCTCTCAATATTCTTTCATTCTTAGAGATTATTTTTTCTCTCTGTGCCTCAGGTTCTTTGTATTCCTCTTCTCTAATTTCTATTCCATTTACTGCCTCCTCTTCTACATCTAATCTGCTTTTAAATCCCTCGATTGTATGTTTCATTTCAGATATGGAATTTCTTAATGATTGAATCTCCATCTTGAATTTGTTCCTAAGTTTTGAATATTTTTCTGTACCAACATAAGCATGTTTATGATTTTTATTTTAAACTCTCTTTCAGAAAGATCGGTGCGTTCAGTTTCATTTAGCCCTTTTTCTGGGGTTTGTGAGATTTTGGTCTGTACTATGTTCTTGTGATGTTTCATATTTCTGTGTGGTGCCCTTTATTGCCCAGAAGCTCCAGTCTCTGGAGCTGCTCAGCCCCTAGAGTGAGGTTGGGAGTTATAGGGGAGTGGAGCTAGTGCCTGGGGGGAGTAAAGATCTGTTCCCTGACTCCCGTCTGCCCTGCCTGTCTCCAGTATCACAACTAGTGGTGGTATGAGCACACAGGTGTAAGCCTCTAGCTGTTGTAGGTGGGGCCTCCCTCTGGCCTGCCTGATACCAGAGCAGTGACTGCTGGTTTGCAACCCCGTGCTATCAGTCCAGGAGGAAGGCTTGGCAGGCTGTGTATCACAGTGGGGGGCCTCAGAGCTGAGTAGCTAGCCAGGGAGATGGAGCACCTGAAGGTCCCCAAAGTTCCCAGTCTGCCGCTCAGATCGTGCCCAGACAACCTTGTCCCCCTATCCCTCCTCCCGCACAGCAAGCTCCATGCAAACCTCATGCCTTCAGCAGCCCTCTCATTGCTAGGAAGCCTCTCAGTCCACCTGCCTTTCCCTTGTCTTAAAGCAGCCAGGTGTGGATCCTGTCCTCCACAAACGGCCAGAATCTGTCTCCCAAGGACTCCACCTGTCCCAGCTCCCCATCCTCCAGAGCACCACACAATGTAGGTTTCTGCTCGCAAAGCACATCTCCAGGGCTAGGTGTTCAGCAGTCCCTGGCTTCCACCCCCTCCCCTGCTCTGTTTCTCTTCCTCCAGCTGGTGAGCTGGGGTGGGGGAAGGTCTCAGGTCCCACTGGATCAAGGCTTTTGCCGTTACCCTGTTTTGTGAGGTCTGCTCTGTTCGTGAGGTCTGTATGCAGTCTGGTGCAGCCTTCTTTCCTGTTGCTGTTTTAGGATTAGTTGTATTAACTATATTTTTACACTATTTGTGGTTTTGCGAGGAGTTCTCTGTCTCACCTCTCATGCTGCCATCTTGAATCTCTCATATTGAGAAAATATAAGGAAAATATTAACAGACTAAAATATTTTTGAGACCTGGTGGCAGACTGAGGAGGTAGGAAAAAAATAAGTTCTTTTAGAGAACAACTCATTTATGACTCAAGATTTACATCAGTCATATTAGCTTTCACTTGGATTTTAGAAATTCCATGAAAGAGAGTATGTAAGCCATGTGGACTACTGACTGCAGTTTGATCACATGTTCCAAAAGCATAGGATATTCTAATGCTGATGCACTCATTTCAAAAATATAAAATGCTAGGAATTCAAAGATTAACTTTCCCTCCTCTTATAGGATGAATACTTGGTAATTCAGACAACTTCTAAGTTTAGGTCAAGAAATATCTGCAGAAACTTGAAGATAATTGATACTCAAACCTTGCAACTCATTTCTAAAACTGTGGCTTTGTTTCTATGGGAAAGCTCTGAGAATCTTCTAAATCTATTGTTCCACTGGAGTCAGAACATTCACACAATGGAAGAAAATTTAGCTATCTATTAGCATCTGGTCTGTCAACACATCCAGTTTTATCCTGAATAAAACCTTAATTTCCTTGAACAAATTAGTATGAGTCATTTTTCCATATTCTTTAAAGTCCAATATGCTCAGATTTCTGGTCGTATCATATAAAGGCACCATTTAAGAACCACTCATATCCTTCAAATGGACTCTCTCAAAATCTTTTGACTGAAAGGAAAACGCGTGATCTCAAAAAAGCAGTTCAATGAATATCTCCAATAACTTTCCATTCCCTGGTCAGCTAACACCATATTCCAGTTCAACTTCTTCCAAATATGCTATAAACTATTTAAAGGTTAAGGGGATAAGAACAAAAGAGAGTTTCAAAATCATTTTCTTCATCTGTGTTATCAACTTGGCTTGTAAAGTGTATTGCACAAACTCTGTTAATGTATAATGCAATAAAAGCTGTGCACAAGAATAATTGTCTTTAAACTTAAATAAATGATTAAGATACTTTTTCTTTTCTTCGCAGATGCCCTATCTGTGGCAAGTGAACTCAACTTTTATTGCTTTTAAGGTGATGGAAATTTTCTATTGATCTTGGTGGTAGTCACAATGTTTAAAGTTACATTCATAAAATACTACAAGGCTATCAACTTAAGATTTGAATTTTTACTGTATGTTAATTTTGCCTCAGTAAGAATATGTTCAAATGCTAAAGCAGCTAGACCTTTGCAAAATTAATCTGGGTGTCAGTTTCAAATAAATAAAACAGTGATAATACAACCGTCATCTCATAGTCACATAATTTATGCAACCACATGAAGGGCTATTTTCTGTGCAATAAAAATTATGCTAACACCAGGTGACATTGGACTTAAGAAATAAACCTAAGGGCATTTTGATTATTTTCAATTGCTTGGAAACCTCTGCAGTGTCCTCACTTCATCCATGCCTCCTTCCTCCTGGCCATGGTCATGTGTTTTGCTCCCATCCACAGCAGTGCCTCTTTAGCCAACGAGATACTGGCCTGGCCCCTGTGGGACCTGAGATTTGAGGCTGCTCTGCTGCTGTGTTGATGCCAGACTCTGAATATTGGATCGGGCACCAGGAAACTTTCTGTTTGCTTTTCAGAAAATAAGCATTGACTTCCTGAGCCTACTTTTATTACAATATGGACCTGTGATAGAAAACCCCTTTTTACCCCCAGGTCCACATCCAAAGTGGTTCTCTGGGTCTCTTTTCTGGTATTATTCCCTTGTCCAAAAGAGCCTGCCCTGCTAATGAGGCTTCTCCCCTTTATTTCGAAACTGGCAACTACTGTGAAAGCAGTTGTGTGCTGAATGCTTACGGTTATGCTTTAAGCTTTACCACAGAGATTTGCAGTCACGTTTTGATGACTGACAGTAATGACTTTTCTTCCTAAGAAAGTAAGTCCTATGTCCCTCTGCAAAACATATGCAAAAATATACATATAAGAGGGCAAGATTTAAGTAGAATTACACAGTGATTTCTTCACTGACAGCAAATATTTTAAACCAGATCAGTTTGTAAGATATGTACTTTCCTGTGAGCAAAATAAATGTGTCTTCACACTCCAGCAAGCCTTTAGAGAACTATTTCCACAATGGCTGCTTTAAGAATATTTTCAAAATTTCAAAATATTTCAAAAATATTTTCCTAATCGATTCGATTTTATGAACTGACCAATTAGGGCACACTGTGAGATACCATTACAATTTTCACCAAATTACACTGAACTACTCTTGAAGTTGAAGCCAGATAGCCACTAATCTTTTTGCATAAATATATTAGTCTTATCAAAAAAAGGAAATTTTTTTTAAATAGGAAATTTTAAGGTCATTTAAATCAGCTTATTTCCTAACATTATAGTATATTCAAAATATCTTTAGAAGTTATTTAAATAATTTTTGTCTTTCCTCAGCTACTGACTTTATGGATAGGAAATAGTATGAGTTAGACATGAATTAAAAATTAATATTAGGTAATATTTACTGAGTCCTTATTATGCTAGACACTGCTAAATTAATCATTTAATCCTCAGAAAAGTTCTACAGATATATAAGTATTGTCCTTTTCTATAAATAAGGCAACTAAGACTTACTGAAGTTAAATAACTTGCTCCAAGTTACACAGCCAGTGATTTTCATTTAGTCACTAAGGCTTCAGAGCACATGATTTTATCTCCATTGATATATGTGGATATATGGATATAAATCACCACCAGTTATACACAACTCAGAAAGATAGTTTCTTGACAGATAAATCAAGTATCAAAATTAAAAGAACATCCATATTTTGGCTTCCATTTTTTTCATCAACAGTTCATATCATTTTCTGAGTTACCCCCACGTGCAGCTGCATAAACAGGGAATAAGACAGACAAGATCCCTGTCCCCATGTAAGTTATGCCTAATAGGAGCAGGAAGAGACAGAATAAAACTGTAAACAGATAAATTCAGAATCTGCCAAGTGCTGTGAAGGAAAACTGAATAATATGATAGACAGTACCTCTGAGCCAAGACAATTCTACTTCAAGTAGAATTGTCAGGAAAGTCCTCTCTGAGGAGATGGCATTGGAGCTTTAAAGAAGAAAATGTTTAGGGGATGATTGGAAGAAACCAACTATACAAAGAGTTAAGAGATTAGGATTCAGGCAGAAGATATAACAAATTTCAAATTTCAAAAGACTTAAGACAGGGAAATACTTAACTTGTGAAAAGCACCGAAGAGACAGCAATGGTGACCCACATGGCTGAAGTTTGGTGAGCAAGGAACCTGGTGAAGTTAGACAGACAGAAAAGTAAGCTCAGACACAGCCAGTTAGGCAAAATAAAGATTTTATCCTAAGCACAATGAGAAACCACTGGAGGGTTTTAAACATGGTGCCATGGACCACTCTGGCCTAATTGTGGATTGTCACAGAAACACAAGTAGAAGTAGGGAGATGAGTTAGAAGGTTATTGCAATCATCTAAGTGAGGAGGGAGAGGGGCTTGAGTGAAGAAGGAAAAGAGAACACACTTTTTGAGAAATATTTGGATGTATATTCACTGATGTTTGGCTAAAAGCAAGTAAGTGGATGGTGGCGACATATGCTAAAATTGAGGAGATCTAGAAAAGAGAGGATGAGAGTGGTTGTGCAAAGGTGGGGAGAAGGAGACCAGATCCAAGAATTCTGTTTTGGGTGTGTTGTCTGGAATGTTTAGTTCACATGCAATAGAAATTTTTACATGAATTTTAGATTCTTTCTTCAGCCTCTGATTCTGTCATCAGGACAAGGTGGGTGCCGGCTGTAACGCATGAGCTCAATATATCTTTAATTAGAGTATAATTAAAATTTTTAACTCAAGTGATAGTTAAGGTTGATAGAAATTTAGTCTTAGTAGAATTTAACTGTTTCCAGACTCAATGTCTTCATTATTTGAAATCCTTTAGATGATCTGGAAGGCTGAAACGTTTACAGAAATAAAAGATCTAACTTCGTGTGTGTTCTAGTCACTCCCTGGAGTGGGCCTTTAGAGCTGCTCCTCCATCACACTGTTTCCTTAGTTACTCATTCTCCCACTCCCGAGATGACTATTCCATAACTGTCCCTCTTTCCCCAAACGCCTAACAGCTCCTTCCCAGACTCACTCTCAGGTGATGACCTAGCTTCCTGCTTCAGAACAGCCCACCTGTTCTTTGCCCACATATCCTTCCCCCTGTCCAGTTATCATCTAGGAATGTCTGTACTTCTGGCCAAAGAAACTAGGTCCCCTCTCCTGGACCTGCCTAAGGACTTTGCCCAGCATTTCTCCAGTGTCTCTTTCCTCTATCACCAATCTGACCTTTCATACTGGATCTCTGGATCTTTTACATCCACACACAAACACTGTTTTCACTGTGTTTCACTACCTTAAAAAAAAGTATTTTGATCCCCACTTTTTCTACCAACTCCAGTCCTATTTCTTTCCCCATTTGCAGCAAATTCCTGAATACTTTATCTACACTCACCATCCCAGGTTTTCTCCTCTTGCCTCTCATTCTGTCTTAAGTCCACTACAAATGTTACCCCAGCACTCCTCCAAAAACCACTCTTTCAGGACTGCCAGTCATTAGTGGTTGAATATCCACCTGCCATTTCTCAGTCCTCTTGCTACTCCGCTGAACTGCAGTATATACAACATAAACATAACTCGTTACTCTCTCCTCCTTAAAATATTTTATTTCCCTTGGCCTCTAGGACACCAATTCTTTTGATTTCTTCCTACTTCATGGATATACATTGTCAGGTTCCCTTATGGATCCCTCCTCCTCTCTCCAACCTCTTGTCTCCAGATGTCTCTTCACCTACATTCACTCTCTTGGTGATGCGCTTGGATGCTATCCACATGCTGTCAGCTCCCAGATATCTATCTCCCTCCAAAACCCCCTTTCAGACTTTTATATCCAACTTCCCACTCAACATCTTCACTTGGATGTCTAAAAGGTTTCTTATGTCTAATGTGGTCAACACTGAGCACCACCTCCAAACCCTCATCCCACACACAAAAACCCTTGTCTCTATTGATCAGCTACCCCCTCCTTCCAATTGCTCAAGCAAAAATATGGCATCATTCTCGATGCCTATTTTTCTCTTGTACTCCACCCCCAACCCATTGTTATCTTCATCTGACAGCTGAAGACCTGCGGCTTAAGGAAGCTGTAACTTGCACAAGATTCCTCATAAAGCAAGTATTGCTGAGATTCAAATCCAGTCCTCCCCAACACTAATGCTTGTGCCAAATGGTGAACAACCGACCTTCAGTCTAGCTAGAGCATTAGCCTGAAAATGAGTCATCCAACCTACCACTAGGATAAGAAAGGAATTTTTTTATAAACTTGTAGATGTATATATTTGCATATATATGGTATCCAAAGACTGTCTGAGGTGACTGAGTGGTAACTGTAATCTGGTATATCGTCTATAGTATATATTACACTTTCACAACTGGTAAAAGAATTCTGTTCTGCAGTTTTGTGAATGCACCGACATAAGGACAGTTTATCAAAGATGTAGTAGGGGCTTCTTTTCCTCACTGTCTTTAGATAAAATCTAAATGTGATGACCTAGCTTCCTGCTTCAGGAAGAAGGAAGCTTACCGCATTGTGTATAATTCAGATGAGCAGATTTTCCAAAGCTTTTACCAGAAATGACAAACACATCCTCTGGTCTTTCTTATTTTGACCCCATCTCTTTTCACGTGGCTTTCCAAGTCTGGCAGTTGTCCACAGATTTGTGAAGCCATGGGAAGATGCTGATGACCCATTCCATTCTTTCTTCTCTCTGTAATTCTCAAACAAGCATTATCAGATTGTCTAAGATGTTATCTACCTAAATTGTTTTGATTCTTTGTCCCCAATGTTTTAGTTACACATATTTTACGTGATGTCAGGACCTATCATTTTCAGAAAAGGGCTTGGAGAAGCCACTTAGTTCATGAGCATAAACATTATTTACAAGCACTATAATGGGTGAGTTCCTTTCACAGACAGTATTTCCAGAGTATTAGTGAACTCTCTAAACTTTTTGTAGCATTTTGGTTTTAAAATCCCAATATTTAGCTTCATGATGCTTTAGACTTTTAGGAGATAGTGGCCTATTTCTTTTAGGGGTGGCAGTGGGATATTGGGAAAATAAGTTTAAAAAAAGTTTCATGACTCCATATTCTTCTTGTATGATGTATTGCAAAGATTGGTAATATTTTTGTTATGATTTTTAAATAATCTAACAATTTCTCCATTCCCTCACTGAAAGAAATAGTCATTACTACTCCTTCCTTATCATGGTTTGAATTTGCTTATTCACCCCTGGGAACATTATTTCTCTGTTAAAGCCACTAGTGAGCTGCCTGCTGTTCCTTATTTTCTTATGTGTCGGAGGAATCAAATCCAACACTTCCTTAAAGCTACTGCTAGAAGAAAATCAATCCTAGGAACCTCTCTCTGCACATTCCCTTCTTTCATTCTCCCATCAGTCACTGCATCAAACAGTACCTATGGCCATGGTCCCTCTCAGCTAGTGATGGTATTGAAAATACAGGACAAACTCTTACCAAAAACTTGAATTAAGAACATGAACTGGCCCAAACTGCAGGTTATATTTATCAAATATTAAGTGTATAGGCAATCAGAACTGTTAAATAATCTGTGACCGTCCAACCAATGCACCGGAACAACTGTCTTCATCCCTCCGCAGGACCACATTGAGAACGATGGGGAATGGTTTCATGTTTTAAGTCTTATAACTGCCCCATTGTCCTCACTGCCATCATCGTTAAGGTCCTTACCGGGAGCATCTCTATCATTCACCCTTCTACCCATGCTTGCTTTCACATGCTGCTCACCCTGAAGATTGGAGCCAGGCAGAGAACTTGCTCTGAACCACTCCAGTGTAACAGCCATTGTTGTGCGACGCTGTTAGAATATCAACCATAGAAAAGTCATTAGCTTCCTATTATTTCCCTTAGTCTGTCTTTAAACACTTGACAGTTGTATCAGAGAACAGGCAGCTTGCTTCCCCCACAACATGTTTTCCTATTTTCCCTTCCGTCACATTCCTGAGACGGTACTTGAGAACCCGCTTGAGCACACATGCCTTTGTCCTTCAGCCCATTATATTCTAAGATAGTGATGCTCGGGATGTTTTAAATTGGACTTGGCAAGTCTAAAGGTAATGAAGGAAATAGAAGGCAGTTTTAGTTAATCTCCAGTCTAATGACCTTGGAGATTCCATTTTTCATAAAATAAAGCAAAATAAAGAGAATTCCTAAAATAATCTAGAAAACAGAATGAATTGAGTAGAGAGTCTAAACTAATATCGTGAGGTAACATCAAAGTCACCCCAACACCACATCCCTTAGAATGTGAGACTCAAAGTGTGCTGGAGAAAAGTCAGTTCAAATTTGCACAGTTCATTTAAGACTCCAGCTGCTCTTTATTTGGATGTTCAACATTATTAGAACATCTCTCATGACTCAAGTACAGTTGAAGATTTTGTGTTCGAACTGATGACTTAGTCTCAGTAGAAGTGCCTAGACTCTCATAAGGAGGGGCTAGCTGTAGACACTGTGTGTATCTGACTCAGCTGCTGCCGCATGTGAACATGACTTGGGATTAATGACTGCGAGTATAACAATAAAATAAAGTGCTGTAACATTGGAATGCTGGAGCTATGGGGACTTAGGGTCGCCACAGCTGAAACTAACCTTGAGCACAAAGACTTTGCTTTTCCCTACACCCTGAGAAGCTACTGTCTGCCCAGAAGAGACATCACTGCCGCAATAAATAAAGACAGCATCTAATCTCTTGTTTCACGGCAACACCATAAACCATGCTCTTACAATGGCAGTTTAAATATCTAATTCCAGAAAAAAAGGAATAATTCCCTTTATAAGCATAAAAACTCCAAAAAAGATAGCTATTATTTAATTTCTCCTTACAAAAGGAACTATTATTTATACATAGCAAAAGGATAGGATTTTCCAAATTAAAAGTCAAATGTAAGGATAATTGGCATCTACAAATAATATTTTTTGCACCTGTTCTCACGATCATATTAGTTTATATACAATGCATAAATATTAAATCACAAGCCAATTTCTTCATGTGGAAAAAAATGCTAAGAGAAAAGAATGGTCATTTGTCTAGGATTTTCTCAATGGACGGAAAGACAGGATAAACTCTGAGGCCCTGCTAATTTAAATATCTATGCATTAGACATGACTATTAACTTCTGTATCTCAGCCGCTGGTTTCTGAGCGGCCCCTCCTCTCCAGAAGGGCTTCCCTTACCTTGAGATAGGAGCACACTGCCTACTTTCCACTTTGGTTACAAGATCCCTTATGACACCATGCATCACTACCAGGCCAAGTTCTAGCTATGGGAAATGTCACTGAATTTTCTAATTTGGGATGCCCTGAATGCTCAGTTATTAATGTGCACCAGCCGATTGCAGTAGGAATGACATGGGACAGCTCTTGGCCTGCTGGCCCAGGTCTCTGCACCACCCACGCATCTTGCCAGCACAAAGTACTTCTAACTGTGTCACATGCTACCCACTCTACACCTTTCTCTCTTGAGAGCCCTGATATTGACACCAATTAACACAAACTGCACAAGAAAGGCTACCTTTTCTCTCCCCCCTGAAGAAAGGTTGAAGTAACACATTTATAGTTTTGAACAGGAAGCAGGTGGGCGCTCAAGCCATGGAGAGGATTATGACCACAGATGTGCATCACCAACAGAGCATACTGAGCAGACTCCCGACCAGCATACATACACATCATTATTATTATTTAACATAGAAAAAACAGACCCGTGAAGTCTGACTGACACAACCTTAACCAAGGCATCAAGGTTACAGAGATAAACCACATTAATATGATATACCCCGTGATATGATGCAATAAGAAGAACCCCTCAACATGTGGTATTCTTTGCAAAAATCCATAATTCCAGTGTAATTGTAAGAAAATGTCAGACAACCCCAAAATGGAGGGGCATTTTACAAAATGTCAAATCAGAACTCTTTACAAGTCTCAAGGTTATGAATGTCAAAGAAAGACTGAGTAACTCACAGATTGGAGGAAATTAAGGAGACAAGGATTAAATGCAAAATAGTAGGCTACACTGGAAATGGGCAGAAAAAAATACATTAGTGGGGAAAACTGGTGAAATAGAAATAATGTCTGTAGTTTAGTTAAAATGCTATATCACTGTTAATTATTTCTTAGTTTTGACAAATGCATCATGATTATGTAAGATGTTAAGATTAGGCAATACTGGACAAGGAGTACACAGGAACTCTGTTCTATCTTTGCAACCTCTCTGTAAATCTAAAATACCCAGTCAAGTAAAAGGTTACTTTCCAAAACAAAAACGTTATCTAAAAAATACGATTAAAGTATTCAGTGTTGCCAAATGCCAGTTACACAGAGCAATAAACAGGATGTACGTTAATCTTCTGAGATTCACACAATATGTTGCAAATTTGGTACCTCAGCTTTAGGGTTCCTTTCTCCTTCCTTAGGAGAGAGCTGGCTGTGATTTGGTGATAACACCAATATTCCAGCCACAAATCTTTAAGTTTTAAAAAACCTGGCTAAAATTAAGCATATTCCAACACAATATAATAAACAATTGAAAATTCTCAAATTTCTTAAAACCCCAACTGACTGCTTGGTTTTTTACTCTTTCAACATATTTTATATAAAGAAAGCAAAGGCTATGTTTTAAATTTTCTTTCCTTTGTTTTTTTTTTTTTTTGCTTACTTAATACAACTCTTTCCTTTGCCTTTTTGTTTCCTTATATAAATGTTAATGGAGCATCAAATTCCACAAGGAATATTTCACTTCTAAGAACTATTTATCTGGCTTGCAAATTGAATGTTTAATATATTCTGTATTAGATTACGATGCCATTTTTATTTAAGTGGTGTATGTTTGAGTCTAAGGATAGTAGTCTGGAAAGATACATATCAACAGCTGTATGACAACAAGCTAGCCTTCAAAGATCCGTGTTTTCCTTCTATAGTGTAACATTATTGCTGGAAAGTGATTATCTAATTTCCAGACCCCTTTTCCTTGAAGTGGATCTATGTGACTAGTTTGCATCCATATAACGTGAATGGAAATGACATATATCATTTCCAGGCCAAAAAGTTTAAGTAATCATTGTGTTTTCTCCACACTCTTTGCTTTCTGTGACAACCTTGAAGGCCCAAGGAGAAGATTATAACATCAAAAAATGAAGGTAGCCTATGTCCCTGTGACTTGGAAGAAAGTTGCCCAGAAAAGCTCCTATCTAAAAGACTATCTATAGAGTCTTTACATGAGCAAGAAATAAACAATACTAAGTTAAGCCTATTGAGATCTGGGAATAGTTTGTACAACAGTCAACCATCCTAACATAAGTGGTCATCTACAGATAATATAATTGTAAGAAATTTTTATCTTCTTTTCCATTTTCCTCTATATTTCTATTTTTTACATGAGCACCCACCATTTTCAGTAAGGAAAATAGTTCCTTCATAGGGAAAAAATTACCTTTCAATATCAATAATCTTTCTCTCACTTCTTAT
>JAVSCE010007188.1:0-35528 GCA_032199065.1 Smutsia gigantea
CATTCCATTGATTCAGTAAAATTTGGTTCTATTAATTAACATTTCAATTCATACCATAACATTCCATTCGATTACACAGAACACTATTCCATTTCAACCATTCTATTTTGTTCTATTGCATATGATTCCATTCCAATCCACAAAATTCCATTCTATTCCTTGACCTTCCAATGCTTTCCCCAATGTTCTATTCCTTTCACTACTTTCCATTGCCTTTCACATCATTCCATTCCATTCTGTAACATTCCATTCATTTCCATAACTTTGAATTCCATTCAAACACCTTATTCCTGTTCTGTTACCTAACATTCCATAACTTTCTTTAAAATTAGGTGGTATTAATCAACATTCAACTTCATACCATAACATTACATTCGATTACACAACATTCCTTTCCACTGCAAACATTCTAGTTCATTCCATTGCATAAGATTCCATTACAATCCACAAAATTCCATTCCATTTATTTAACTTCCATTCCTCTACCAACACACTATTGCTTTCCACAACATTCGATTCCATTTCACAGCATTCCATTCCATTCCACAACAGAGCCTTCCATTCCATAACATTCGACTCCATTCGAACATGTTATTCCGATTATTACCTAACATTCCATTCCATTCATCAAAATTCGGTTTTATTATTCAACATTCCTCTTCATACCATAACATTCCATTTCATTACACAACACTCCTTTCCATTTAAAACATTCTATTCAAATCTATTGCATAATATTCCATTCCATCCCACAAAATTCTGTTCCATTCCTTCACCCTCCATTCTTTTCCCCAAATTTCTATTGCTTTCCACAACATTCCATTGCATTCCAGACCATTACATTCCTGTCCTTAACATTCCCTTCAATTCCACATTACATTCCATTCCATATATTTCGATTCTATTCAGACATTATTCCCATTTTTCACCTAACATTCCATTCCATTCTCTAATATTCAGTTCTATTAATCAACATTCCAATTCATAGCATAACATTCCATTCCATTTCAAACATTCTATTTCATTCTATTGCATAAGATTCCATTGCAATGCACAAAATTCCATTCAATTACACAACACTGCATTCCATTCCATAACATTCCATTTGATTCCATGATGTTCGATTCCTTTCCTCAACATTCCTTTGCATTCCTCAGTATTCCATTCCGTTCCATAACATTCCATTTCATTCCAAAACTTTCCATTACATTCCATGACATTTGATTCCTTTCCAACATATTATTCCCTTACTGTTGCATAACATTCCATTTCATTCATTTAAAATTTGGTCCTATTAATCAACATTCCACTTCATAGCATAACATTCCATTCGATTACACAACATTCCTTTCCAATTCATTCTATTTCATTCTGTTTCATAAGATTTCATTCCAATCCACAGAATTCAATTCCATTCCTTAATCTTCCATTGCTATCCCTTACATTCCATTCCCTTCCACAACATTCCATTGCATTCCACAGCATTCCATTCCATTCAGTAACATTCCACTGCTTTCCAAAATATTCTATTCCATTCCGTTACATTCGATTCCTTTACAAGAACTTATTCCCCTTCTGTTGCATAACATTCCATTCCATTCATTTAAAATTTGGTCCTATTAATCAACATTCCACTTCATAGCATAACATTCCATTCGATTACACCACATTCCTTTCCAATTCATTCTATTTTCATCTTTTTCATAAGATTCCATTGCAATCCAAATATTCCATTCCATTCATTAAACTCCCATTGATTTCCCTAACTTTCTATTCCTTCCCTTAACATTCCATTGCATTCCCCATCATTCGATTATATTCCATAATATTCCCTTCAATTCCACAACATTCCATTTCATGCTATAATATTCAATTCCATTCCAAAATATTAATCACGTTTTGTTACCTAACATTCCATTCCATTCTTCAAAATTCGGATTCATTAATCAACATTCCACTTCATACCATAACATTCAATTCTATTTCACAATATTCCATTCCTCTTAGAATATTCTATTTCATTCTATTGTATAACATTACATCCCAGTCCACAAAATTCCATTTCTTTCCATAACCTTGCATTCCTTTCCTCAACATTCTATTCTTTTCCACAACATTCCATTCTATTCCGTACAATTCATTCCCAACCATTTTTCACATTCTGCTACAAACATTCGAGACCTTTCATTCCAATTCGGTTCTATTAATCAAAATTCCCCTTCATAGCATAACTTTCCATTCGATTATGGAACATTCCTTTCCAATTCATTCTATTTCATTCTGTTGCATAAGATTCCATTCTAATCCACAAAATTTCATTACATACTTAACCTCCATTCATTTCTCCAACTTTCTATTCCTTCTAACAACATTCCTTTGCCTTCGACAGCATTCAATTCCATTCCTTTCCCCAACATTCTATTACTTTCCACTACTTTCCATTGCATTTCAAAACTTTCCATTCAATAACATTCGATTCCAATCCAACCCATTCTTGCCGTTGTGTTACATAACATTGCATTCCATTCATTAAAATTCTTCTCTATTAATTAACCTTCCACTTCATAGCATAGAATTCATTCGATTACACAACATCCCATTCAATTGCAAACATTGTATCTTATTCCATTGCATAAGATTCCCCTCCAACCCAAAAAATTCCATTGTGTGTTTTAAAATTCCATTCCTTTCCCCAATGATCTATTCCTTTTCACAACATGACACTGCATTCCACAGCATTCCATTCTGTTCCATAACATTGGATTCCTTTCAGAAACATTCTAGATCTGTTACATAATATTCAATTGCATTCATTAAAATTCACTTCTATGAAGCAACATTCTACTTCATACCACAAAATTCCAATCGAATTTACTACATTCTATTGTATTTCAATTGCTGTATTTCATTCTACTGCATAAGATTCCATTCCAATCCACAAAATTCCATTCCACTCCTTAGCCTCCCATTGCTTTCCCTAACGTTCTACTTTTTCCACTACATTCCATTGCATTCCACAATATTCCATTCCATTCTGCAACATTCCATTCAATTCCATAACATTCTATTCCGTTCCAAAACATTACATTCCTTTCCATTCCATTCGATTCCATTCCAAAAAATTTTTCCCATTCTTTTACTAAGCATTCCATTCCATTCTTCAAAATTCTGTTCTATTAATCAAGATTGCACTTCATACCATAATATTCCATTCGATTATACAACATTGCAGTCCATTTCAAACATTCTATTTCATTCCATTCCATAAGATTCCATTCCAACACACAAAATTCCATTCCACTCCTTTAACTTCCATTCTTTCCCAACAGTCTATTTCCTTCCACAACATTCCATTACATTCCGCAGCGTTTCATTCCATTCCAAAGCTCTCCATTGCATTCCAAAATATTACATTCCATAACTTTCCATTCCATTCCAACACATTATTCCCAATCTGTTGCATAACATTTCAATCCATTCATTAAAATTTTGTCCTATTAATGAACATTCCACTTCAGAGCATAACATTCCATTCGATTATGCAACATTCTTTCCAATTCATTCTATTTCATTCTGTTGCATAAGATTCCATTCCAATCCAAAAAATTCCAATTCATTCCTTAAACTTCGATTCCTTTCAAACATATCATTCCATTCCATTCCATTCCATACAATTCATTCCCAACACATTATTCCCGTTCTGCTACAGAACATTCGAGACCATTCATTCAAATTCGGTTCTATTAATCAAAATTACCCTTCATAGCATAACTTTCCATTCGATTACACAACATTCCATTCCAATTCATTCTATTTCATTCTGTTGCATAAGATTCCATTCTAATCCACAAAATTTCATTCCATTCTTAACCTCCATTCATTTCTCCAACGTTCTATTCCTTTTAACAACATTCCTTTGCCTTCGACAGCATTCAATTCCATTCCTTTCCCCAACATTCTATTATTTCCACTACATTCCATTGCATTTCAAATCTTTCCATTCCATAACATTCCATTCAATTCCACAACATGCCTTTACATTCCATAAAATTCGATTCCATTCCAAAACATTATTGCCGTTCTGTTACATAGCATTCCATTCCATTCATTTAAATTCTTCTCTATTAATTAACCTTTCACTTCATAGAACAGAATTCATTCGATTAGACTTCATCCCATTCAATTGTAAACATTGAATCTCATTCCATTGCATAAGATTCCCATCCATCCCACAAAATTCCGTTGCATTCTTTAAAATTCCATTCCTTTCCCCAAAGTTCTGTTCCTTTTCACAACATGACACTGCATTCCACAGCATTACATTCTGTTCCATAACATTGGATTCCTTTCAAAAACATTCTCGATCTGTTACATAATATTCCATTGCATTCAGTAAAATTCAATTCTATTAAGCAACATTCTAATTCATACCACAAAATTCGAATTGTGTATACAACATTCTATTGTATTTCCAATACAGTATTTCACTCTATTGCATAAGATTCCATTACAATCCACCAAATTCCAATCCATTCCTGTAACTTCCATTCCTGTCCCAACACTCTATACCTACCCTCAACATTCCATTCCATTTCAAAGCAATCCATTCCATTCCAAAACCGGGCGTTCCATTCCATAACATTCCACTCCATTCGAACACGTTATTCTGATAATTACCTAACATTTCATTTCATTCTTCACAATTCGGTTCCATTAATCAATTTTCCACTGCATATCATACATTCCATTCCATTAAAAAAGATTCCATTCCATTTAATACATTCTATTTCATTCTGTTGCATAGCATCCATTCCAATACACAAAATTCCCTTCCATTCCTTCCCCCTCCATGCCTTTCCCCAACGTTCCATTACTTTCCACAGCATTCCCTTGCATTTCACAGCATTCCATTCCTTTCCATAACATTCTATTCAATTCCACTACATTCCATTCCATTCCATAACATTCAATTCCATGCCAACACATTATTCTCCTTCTGTTACTTAACTTTCCATTCCATTCATTAAAATTCTCTTCCATTAATCAATATTCAACTCTATCCCAAAATATAGCACTCAATTAAACAACATTCCATTCCATTTCAAACACTCTTTTCCATTCTATTGCATAGGATTCCATTCCAATCTACAAATTCCATTCTATTCTTTAACCTTCCATTCTGTTTAGAAACGTTCTATTCCTTTCCAAACATTCCATTGCATTCAATAGCATTCCATTCCATTCCTTACCTTTCCATGCAATTCCCCAACATTCAATTCCATTCCATACATTTTAGTTTGGTTCTATTAATCTACATTTCACTTCGTACCATAACTGTCCCTTTGATTACACAACATTCCATTCCATTTCAAACATCCTATTTTATTCTATTGCATGAGATTCCATTCCAATTCAAATAATTCAATTGCATACCTGAATATTTCATTCCTTTCAGCAACATTCTTTTCCTATCTGAAACATTCCATTGCATTCCAAAGCATTCCATTCCATTCCATAACATTCGATTTCATTCCAACACATTATTGCAATTCTGTTGCAAGCATTCCATTCCATTCATTAAAATTTTGTCCTCTTAACGAGCATTCCACTTCACAGCATAACATTCCATTCGATTATGCAACATTCCTTTCCTTTTCATTCTACTTCGTAATGTTGCATAAGTTCCATTCCAATCCAAAAATTCCATTCTATTCCTTTCCCAACATTCCATTCAATTCCACAACATTCCATTCTATTCCGTACAATTCATTCCCAAACATTTTTCACATTCTGCTACAAACATTCGAGACCATTCATTACAATTCGGTTCTATTAATCAAAATTCCCCTTCATAGCATAACTTTCCTTTCGATTACACAACATTCCTTTCCAATTCATTCTGTTTCATTCTGTTGCATAAGATTCCATTCTAATCCACAAAATTTCATTCCATTCTTAACCTCCATTCATTTCTCCAAAGTTCTATTCCTTTTAACAACATTCCTTTGCCTTCGACAGCATTCAATTCCATTCCTTTCCCCAACATACCATTACGTTCCACAACTTTCCATTGCATTTCAAATCTTTCCATTCTATAACATTCGATTCCATTCCAACACATTATTGCCGTTCTGTTACATAACATTCCATTCCATTCATTTAAATTCTTCTCTATTAATTAACCTTCCACTTCATAGCATACAATTAATTCGATTACACAACATCCCATTCAATTGCAAACATTGTTTCTCATTCCATTGCATAAGATTCCCATCCAACCCACAAAATACCATTGCATTCTTTAAAATTGCATTCCTTTCCCCGAAGATCTTTTCCTTTTCCCAACATGACACTGCATTCCACAGCATTCCATTCTGTTCCATAACATTTAATCCCTTTCAAAAACATTCTCGATCTGTTACATAATATTCCATTGCCTTCATTAAAATTCACTTCTATGAAGCAACATTCTACTTCATACCAAAAATTTGAATCGTATATACAACATTCTATTGTATTTCCAATACTGTGTTTTGTTCTATTACGTAAGATTCCATTACAATATACCAAATTCCAATCCATTCCTTTAACTTCCATTCCTGTCCCAACACTCTATTCCTGCCCTCAACATTCCATTCCATTCCAAAGCATTCCATTGCATTCCACAACCTAGCGTTCCGTTCCAAAATATTCCACTCCATTCGAACGTGTTATTCTGATAATTACCTAATATTCCATTCCATTCTTCACAATTCGGGTCTATTAATCAACATTCCACTTCATACCATAACATTCCATTCCATTACAAAAGTTTCCATTCCATTTAAATCATTCTATGTCATTCTGTTGCATAGCATCCATTCCATTCCATAAAATTCCATTCCATTCCTTCCCCCTCCATGACTTTCCGGGACGTTCAATTACTTTCCACAACATTCCCTTGCATTTCACAGCATTCCATTCCTTTCCATAACATTCTATTCAATTCCACTACATTCCATTCCATTCCATAACTTTCAATTCCATGCCAACACATTATTCTCGTTCTGTTACTCATCATTCCATTCCATTCATTAAAATTCTCTTCTATTAATCAACATTCCACTGTATCCCATATTACATTCAATTACAAAACATTCCATTCCAATTCAAACACTCTTCTCCATTCTATTGCATAGGATTCCATTCCAATCTACAAAACTCCTTTCTATTCCTTAACCTTCCATTCTGTTCAGAAATGTTCTACTCCTTTCCACAACATTCCATTGCATTCAACAGCATTCCATTCCATTCCTTACCTTTCCATGCAATTCCCCAACATTCAATTCCATTCCATAACATTTGATTACATTGAAACACATTATTCCCTCTCTGTAAATTAATATTCCATTCCATTCATTTTAATTTGGTTCTATTAATCTACATTCCACTTCGTACCATAATAGTCGCTTTGATTACACAGCATTCCATTCCTTTTCAAACATTCTATTTTATTCTATTGCATGAAATTCCATTCCAATTCAATTGCATTCCTGAACATTTCATTCCTTTCAGCAACATTCTATTCCTATCTGCAACATTCCATTGCATTCCAAATCGTTCCATTCCATTCCATAACATTCGATTTCATTCCAACACATTATTGCAATTCTGTTGCAAACATTCCATTCCATTCATTAAAATTTTGTCCTCTTAACGAGCATTCCACTTCACAGCATAACATTCCATTCGATTACGCAACATTCCTTTCCGTTTCATTCTATTTAATTCTGTTGCGTAAGTTCCATTCCAATCCAAAAATTCCATTCCATTCCTTTCCCAACATTCCATTCAATTCCATACAATTCATTCCCAAATCATTATTCCCATTCGGCTACAAAACATTCGAGACCATTCATTACAATTCAGTTCTATTAATCAAAATTCCCTTCGTAGCATAACTTCCCATTCGATTACACAACATTTCTTTCCAACTCATTCTATTTCATTCTGTTGCATAAGACTCCATTCTAATCCACAAAATTTCATTTCATAATTAACCTCCATTCATTTCTCCAGCGTTTTATTCCTTTTACCAACATTCCTTTGCCTTCGACAGCATTCAATTCCATTCTTTCCCCATCATTCTATTACTTTCCATTACATTTCACATCATTCCATTCCATTGCATAACATTTCATTCAATTCCACAACCCTCCATTACATTCCATAACATTCGGTCCCATTCCAACAAATTATTGCCGTTCTGTTACCTAACATTAAACTCCATTCATTGAAATTCTTTTCTATTAATCAACATTCCCCTTCATACCATAACATTCCATTCGAATACACAACGTTCTATTAAATTTCATTCAGTCTATTCCATTCTATTGCATAAGACTCCTTCCATTCCACAAAATACAATTCCAATCTTTAGCATTTCATTCCCTTCCCCAACAATCCATTGCATTCCACTGCGTTTGGTTCCATTTCAAAGCTCTCCATTGCATTCCAAAATATTCTATTCTATTCCACAACATTCCATTCCATTCCAACACATCATTCCCACTCTGTTGCATAACATTCCAATCCATTCATTAAAATTTTGTCCTATTAATGAACATTCCACTTCATAGCATAACATTCCATTCGATTATGCAACATTCTTTAAAATTCATTCTATTTCATTCTTTGCATAAGATTCCATTCCAATCCAAAAATTCCTTTCCATTCCTAAAACTTCCATTCCTTTCAAACATTCCCTTCAATTCCACAACATTCCATTCCATTCCATTACATTCAATTCATTTGCAACACATTATTCCCTTTCTGCTACGAAACATTCGATTCCATTCATTCAAATTCGGTTCTATTAATCAAAATTCCCCTTCATAGCATAACTTTCCATTCGATTACAAAACATTCCTTTCCAATTATTTCTATTTCATTCTGTTGCATAAGATTCCATTCTAATCGACAAAATTTCATTCCATACTTAACCTCCATTCATTTCTCCAACGTTCTATACTTTTAAAAACATTCCTTTGCCTTCAACAGCATTCAATTCCATTCCTTTCCCCAACATTCTATTACTTTACACTACTTTCCATTGCATTTCAAATCTTTCCATTCCATAACATTCCATTCAATTCCACAACATTCCTTTACATTCCGTAACATTCGATTCCATTCCAACACATTATTGCCATTCTGTAACATTCCATTCCATTCCATTCATTAAAATTCTTCACTATTAATTAACCTTTCACTTCATAGAACAGAATTCATTCGATTACACATCATCCCATTCAATTGCAAACATTGTATCTCATTCCACTGCATAAGAATCAAATCCAACCCACAAAATTCCATTGCATTCTTTAAAATTCCATTCCTTTCCCCAAAGTTCTGTTCCTTTTCACAACATGACACTGCATTCCACAGCATTCCATTCTGTTCCATAACATTGGATTCCTTTCAAAAACATTCTCGATCTGTTACATAATATTCCATTGCATTCAGTAAAATTCAATTCTATTAAGCAACATTCTAATTCATACCACAAAATTCGAATTGTATATACAACATTCTATTGTATTTCCAATACTGTATTTCACTCTATTGCATAAGATTCCATTACAATCCACCAAATTCCAATCCATTCCTGTAACTTCCATTCCTGTCCCAACACTCTATTCCTACCCTCAACATTCCATTCCATTCCAAAGCAATCCATTCCATTCCACAACCTAGCGTTCCGTTCCAAAACATTCCACTCCATTCGAAAACGTTATTCTGAAAATTACCTAACATTCCATTTCATTCTTCACAATTCGGATCTATTAATCAACATTCCACTTAATACCATAACATTCTATTCCATTACAAAAGATTCCATTCCATTTAAAACATTCTATTTCATTCTGTTGTGTAGCATCCATTTTAATCCAAAAAATTCCATTCCATTCCTTCCCCCTCCATGCCTTTCCCCAACGTTCTATTACTTTCCACAACATTCCCTTGCATTTCACGGCATTCAATTCCTTTCCATAATATTCTATTCAATTTCACTATATTCCATTGCATTCCATAACATTCAATTCCATGCCAACACATTATTCTCGTTCTGTTGCTCAACATTCCATTCCATTCATTAAAATCCTATTCTATTAATCAACATTCCACTCTGTACATTATATTACATTCAATTACACAACATTCCATTCCACTTCAAACACTCTTTTCCATTCTATTGCCTAGGATTCCATTCCAATCTACAAAATTCCATTCTATTCCTTAACCTTCCATTCTGTTCAGAAATGTTCTATTCCTTTCCACAACATTCCATTGCATTCAATAGCATTCCATTCCATTCCTTACCTTTCCATGCAATTCCCCAACATTCAATTCCATTCCATAACATTTGTTTCCATTGAAACACATTATTCCCTTCCTGTAACCTAATATTCCATTCCATTCATTTTAATTTGGTTCTATTAATCGACATTCCACTTCGTACCATAACAGTCCCTTTGATTACACAACATTCCATTCCATTTCAAACATTCTATTTTATTCTATTGCATGAGATTCCATTCCAATTCAAATAATTCAGTTGCATTCCTGAATATTTCATTCCTTTCAGCAACATTCTATTCCTATCTACAACATTCCATTGCATTCCAAAGCGTTCCATTCCATTCCATAACATTCGATTTCATTCCAACACATTATTGCAATTCTGTTGCAAACATTCCATTCCATTCATTAAAATTTTGTCCTCTTAATGAACATTCCACTTCACAGCATAACATTCCACTCGATTATGCAGCATTCCGTTCCATTTCACTCTTTTTTTTCTGTTGCATAAGTTCCATTCCAATCCAAAAAATTCCATTCCATTCCTTTCGCAACATTCCATTCAATTCCACAACATTCCATTCCATTCCATTACATACAATTCATTTGCAACACATTATTTCCTTTCTGCTACGAAACATTCGATTCCATTCATTCCAATTCGGTTCTATTAATCAAAATTCCCCTTCATAGCATAACTTTCCATTCGATTACACAACATTCCTTTCCAATTCATTCTATTTCATTCTGTTGCATAAGATTCCACTCTAATCACAAAATTTCATTCCATGCTTAACCTCCATTCATTTCTCCAACGTTCTATTCCTTTTAACAACATTCCTTTGCCTTCGACAGCATTCAATTCCATTCCTTTCCCCAACATTCTATTATTTTCCACTACATTCCATTGCATTTCAAACCTTTCCATTCCATAACATTCGATTCCATTCCAACACGTTATTGCCGTTCTGTTAAATAACATTCCATTCCATTCAATAAAATTCTTCTCTATTAATTAACCTTCCACTTCCTAGCAGAGAATTCATTCGATTACACATCGTCCCATTCAATTACAAACATTGTATCTCATTCCATTGCATAAGATTCCCATCCAACCCACAAAATTCCATTGCATTCTTTAAAATTCCATTCCTTTCCCCAAAGATCTATTCCATTCCACAACATGACACTGCATTCCACAGCATTCCATTCTGTTCCATAACATTGGATTCCTTTCAAAAACATTCTCGATCTCTTACATAATATTCCATTGCATTCATTAAAATTCACTTCTATGAAGCAATATTCTACGTCATACCACAAAATAAGAATCGTATATACAACATTCTATTCTATTTCCAATACAGTATTTCGTTCTATTGCATAAGAATTCATTACAATCCACGAAATTCCAATCCATTCCTTTAACTTCCATTCCTGTCCCAACACTCTATTCCTACTCTCAACATTCCATTCCATTCCAAAGAATTCCATTACATTCAACAGCATAGCGTTCCATTCCAAAACATTCCACTCCATTCGAACAATTTATTCTGATAATTACCTAACATTCCATTCCATTCTTCACAATTCGGGTCTATTAATCAACATTCCACTGCATCCCATAACATTCAATTCCATTACAAAAGTTTCCATTCCATTTAAAACATTCTATGTCATTCTGTTGCATAGCATCCATTCCAATCCACAAAATTCCATTCCATTCCTTCCCCCTCCATGACTTTCCCCGACGTTCAATTACTTTCCACAACATTCCCTTGCATTTCACAGCATTCCATTCCTTTCCATAACATTCTATTCAATTCCACTTCATTCCATTCCATTACATAACATTTAATTCCATGCCAACACACTATTCTCGTTCTGTTACTCAACATTCCATTCAATTCATTAAAATTCTCTTCTATTAATCAACATTCCACTCTATCCCATATTACATTCAATTACACAGCATTCCATTCCACTTCAAACACTCTTTTCCATTCTATTGCCTAGGATTCCATTCCAATTTACAAAATTCCATTCTATTCCTTAACCTTCCATTCTTTTCAGAAATGTTCTACTCCTTTACAGAACATTCCATTGCATTCAATAGCATTCCATTCCATTCCTTACCTTTCCATGCAATTCCCCAACATTAAATTCCATTCCATAACATTTGTTTCCATTTAAACACATTATTCCCTTCCTGTAACCTAAAATTCCATTCCATTCATTTTAATTTGGTTCTATTAATCCACATTCCACTTCGTACCATAACAGTCCCTTTGATTACACAGCATTCCATTCCATTTCAAACATTCTGTTTTATTCTATTGCATGAAATTCCATTCCAATTCAATTTCATTCCTTTCAGCAACATTCTATTCCTATCTGCAACATTCCATTGCCTTCCAAAGCGTTCCAATCCATTCCATAACATTCGATTTCATTACAAAACATTATTGCTACTCTGTTGCAAACATTCCATTCCATTCATTAAAATTTTGTCCTCTTAACGAACATTCCACTTCACAGCATAACATTCCATTCGATTATGCAACATTCCTTTCCGTTTCATTCTTTTTCATTCTGTTGCATAAGTTCCATTCCAATCCAAAAAATTCCATTCCATTCGTTTCCCAACATTCCATTCAATTCCACAACATTCCATTCCATTCCATACAATTCATTCCCAAAACATTATTCCCATTCTGCTAAAAAACATTCGAGACCATTCATTCCAATTCGGTTCTATTAATCAAAATTCCCCTTCATAGCATAACTTTCCATTTGATTACACAACATTCCTTTCCAATTCATTCTATTTCATTCTGGTGCATAAGATTCCATTCTAATCCACAAAATTTCATTCCATACTTAATCTCCATTCATTTATCCAACGTTCTATTCCGTTTAACAACATTCCTTTGCCTTCGACAGCATTCAATTCCATTCTTTCCCCATCATTCTATTACTTTCCATTACTTTCCATTGCATTTCACAACATTCCATTCCATTGCATAAAATTCCATTCAATTCCACAACCCTCCATTACATTCCATAACATTCGATCCCATTCCAATAACTTAAAGCCGTTCTGTTACCTAACATTATATTCCATTCATTGAAATTCTTTTCTATTAATCAACATTCCCCTTCATACCATAACATTCCATTCGAATACACAATGTTCTATTAAATTTCATTCAGTCTATTTCATTCTCTTGCATAAGACTCCTTCCAATCCACAAAATGCCATTCCAATCTTTAACATTTCATTCCCTTCCCCAGCAATCCATTGCATTCCACAGTGTTTCATTCCATTCCAAAGCTCTCCATTGCATTCCAAAATATTCCATTCTATTCCATAACATTCAATTACATTCCAACACATTATTAACATTCTGCTTCATAACATTCCAATCCTTTCATTAAAATTTTGTCCTATTAATGAACATTCCACTTCACAGCATAACATTCCATTCGTTTATGCAGCATTCTTTCCAATTCAGTCTATTTCATTCTGTTGCAAATATTCCATTCCAATCCAAAAAATTGTTTTCCATTCCTTAAACTTCCATTCCTTTCAAACATTCCCTTCAATTCCACAACAATCCATTCCATTCCATTACATACAATTCATTTGCAACACCTTATTCCCGTTCTGCTATAAAACATTCGATTCCATTCATTCAAATTCGGTTCTATTTATCAAAATTCCCCTTCATAGCATAACTTTCCATTCGATTACACAACATTCCTTTCCAATTCATTCTATTTCATTCTGTTGCATAATATTCCATTCTAATCCACAAAGTTTCATTCCATACTTAACCTCCATTGATTTCTCCAACGTTCTGTAGTTTTAAAAACATTCCTTTGCCTTCGACAGCATTCAATTCCATTCCTTTCCCCAACATTCTATTACTTTCCACTACTTTCCATTGCATTTCAAACCTTTCCATTCCATAACTTTCCATTCAATTCCACAAAATTCCATAACATTCGATTCCATTCCAACACATTATTGCCGTTCTGTTACATAACATTCCGTTCCATTCATTAAAATTCTTATCTATTAATTAGAATCCACTTCATAGCATAGAATTCATTCGATTACACAGCATCCAATTCAATTGCAAACATTGTATCTCATTCCATTGTATAAGATTCCCATCCAAACCACCAAGTTCCATTGCATTCATTAAAATTCCATTCCTTTCCCCAATGTTCTATTCCTTTTCGCAACATGACTCTGCATTCCACAGCATTCCATTCTGTTCCATAACATTGGATTCCTTTCAAAAACATTCTCGGTCTGTTACATAATATTCCATTGCATTCATTAAAATTCACTTCTGTGAAGCAACATTCTTCTTCATACCGCAAAATAACAATCGTATATACAACATTCTATTGTATTTCCAATACTGTATTTCATTTTATTGCATAAGATTCCATTACAATCCACCAAATACCAATTCATTCCTTTAACTTCCATTCTTGTCCCAACACTCTATTCCTACCCTCAACATTCCATTCCATTCCAAAGCATTCCATTCCATTCCACAACATAGCGTTCCATTCCAAAACATTCCACTCCATTCGAACATGTTATTCCGATAATTACCTAACATTCCATTCCATTCTTCACAATTCGGGTCTATTAATCAACATTCAACTTCATACCATAACATTCCATTCAATTACATAAGATTCCATTCCATTTAAGACATTCTATTTCATTCTGTTGCATAGTATCAATTCCAATCCATAAAATTCCATTCCATTATTTAACCCTCTATGCCTTTCCTCAACGTTCTGTTACTTTCCACAACATTCCCTTGCATTTCACAGCGTTCCATTCCTTTCCATAACATTCTATTCAATTCCACTACATCCGTTTCATTCCATAACATTCAATACCATGCCAACACATTATTCTCGTTCTGTTACTCAACATTCCATTCCATTCATTAAAATTCTCTTCTATTAATCAACATTCCACTCTATCCCATAATATTGCATTCAATTACACAACATTCCATTCCATTTCAAACACTCTTTTCCATTCTGTTGCATAGGATTCCATTCCATTCTACAAAATTCCATTCTATTCCTTAACCTTCCATTCTGTTCAGAAATGTTCTATTCCTTTTCACAACATTGCATTGTATTCAGGAGCATTCCATTCCATTCCTTACCTTTCAATGCAATTCCCCAACATTCAGTTCCATTCCATAACATTTGTTTCCATTGAAACAATTATTCCCTTTCTGTAACCTAATATTCCATTCCATTCATTTTAATTTGGTTCTATTAATCTACATTCAACTTCGTAACATAACAGTCCCTTTGATTACAGAACATTCCATTCCATTTCAAACATTCTATTTTATTCTATTGCATGAGATTCCATTCCAATTCATATAATTCAATTGCATTCCTGAATATTTCATTCCTTTCAGCAACATTCTATTGTTATCTGCAACATTCCATTGCATTCCAAAGCGTTCCATTCCATTCCATAACAATCGATTTCATTCCAACACGTTATTGCAATTCTGTTGCAAACATTCCATTCCATTCACTAAAATTTTGTGCTCGTTACGAACATTCCACTTCACAGCATAACATTATATTCGATTACGCAACATTCCTTTCCATTTCATTCTATTTCATTCTATTGCATAAGTTCCATTCCAATCCAAGATATTCCATTCAATTCCTTTCCCAACATTTCATTCAGTTCCACAACATTCCATTCCATTCCATACAATTCATTCCCAACACATTTTTCCCATTCTGCTACAAACATTCGAGACCATTCATTCAAATTCGGTTCTATTAATCAAAATTCTCCTTCATTACATAACTTTCCATTCGATTACACAGCATTCCTTTCCAATTCATTCTGTTTCACTCTGTTGCAGAATATTCCATTCTAATCCACAAAATTTCATTCCATACTTAACCTCCATTCATTTCTCCAAAGTTCTATTCCTTTTAACAACATTCCTTTGCCTTCGACAGCATTCAATTCCATTCCTTTCCCCAACATACTGTTACTTTCCACTACTTTCCATTGCATTTCAAATCTTTCCATTCCATAACATTCGATTCCACTTAAACACATTATTGCCGTTCTGTTACATAACATTCCATTCCATTCATTAAAATTATTCTCTATTAATTAACCTTCCAATTCATAACATATAATTCATTCGATTACACAACATCCCATTCAATTGCAAAAATTGTTTCTCATTCCATTGCATAAGATTTCCATCCAACCCACAAAATACAATTGCATTCTTTAAAATTCCATTATTTCCCCAAAGATCTGTTCCTTTTCCCAATATAACACTGCATCCCACAGCATTCCATTCTGTTCCTTAACATTGGATCCCGTTCAAAAAAATTCTCGATCTGTTACATAATATTCCATTGCATTCATTAAAATTCACTTCTATGAAGCAACATTCTACTTCATACCAAAAATTTGAATCGTATATACAACATTCTATTGTATTTCCAATACTGTATTTCGTTCTATTGCGTAAGATTCCGTTGCAATCCACCAAATTCTAATCCATTCCTTTAACTTCCATTCCTGTCCCAACACTCTATTCCCACCCTCAACATTCCATTCCATTCCAAAGCATTCCATTGCATTCCACAACATAGCGTTCCATTCCAAAACATTCCCCTCCATTCGAGCACGTTATTCTGATAATTGCCTAATATTCCATTCCATTCTTCACAATTCGGGTCTATTAATCAACATTCCACTTCATACCATAACATTCCATTCCATTACAAAAGTTTCCATTCCATTTAAAACATTCTATGTCATTCTGTTGCATAGCATCCATTCCATTCCATAAAATTCCATTCCATTCCTTCCCCCTCCATGACTTTTCCCAATGTTCAATTGCTTTCCACAACATTCCCTTGCGTTTCAGAGCATTCCATTCCTTTCCATAACATTCTATTCAATTCCACTACATTCCATTCCATTCCATAACATTCAATTCCATGCCAACACATTATTCTCTTTCTGTTACTCATCATTCCATTCCATTCATTTAATTCTCTTTCATTAATCAACATTCCACTGTATCCCATATTACATTCAATTACAAAACATTCCATTCCACTTCAAACACTCTTTTCCATTCTATTGAATAGGATTCCATTCCAATCTACAAAATTCCATTCTATTCCTTAACCTTCCATTCTTTTCAGAAATGTTCTACTCCTTTCCACAACATTCCATTGCATTCAATACATTCCATTCCATTCCTTACCTTTCCATGCAATTCCCCAACATTCAATTCCATTCCATAACATTTGTTTCCATTGAAACACATTATTCCCTTTCTGTAACCTAATATTTTATTCCATTCATTTTAATTTGGTTCTATTAATCTACATTCCGCTTCGTACCATAACAGTCCCTTTGATTACACAGCATTCCATTCCATTTCAAACATTCTATTTTATTCTATTGCATGAAATTCCATTCCAATTCAATTGCATTCCTGAATATTTCATTCCTTTCAGCAACATTCTATTCCTATCTGCAACATTCCATTGCATTCCAAAGCGTTCCATTCCATTCCATAACATTCGATTTCATTCCAACACATTATTGCAATTCTGTTGCAAACATTCCATTCCATTCATTAAAATTTTGTCCTCTTAACGAACATTCCACTTCACAGCATAACATTCCATTCGATTACGCAACATTCCGTTCCGTTTCATTCTATTTCATTCTGTTGCATAAGTTCCATTCCAATCCAAAAAATTCCATTCCATTCTCTTCCCAACATTCCATTCAATTCCATACAATTCATTCCCAAAACATTATTCCCATTCTGCTACAAAACATTCGAAACCATTCATTCCAATTCGGTTCTATTAATCAAAATTCCCCTTCATAGCAAAACGTTCCATTCGATTACACAACATTCCTTTCCAATTCATTCTATTTCATTCTGTTGCATAAGATTCCATTCTAATCCACAAAATTTCATTCCATACTTAACCTCCATTCATTTCTCCAACGTTCTATTCCTTTTACCAACATTCCTTTGCCTTCGACAGCATACAATTCCATTCCTTTCCCCAACATTCTATTACTTTCCATTGCATTTCACATCATTCCATTCCATTGCATAACATTCAATTCAATTCAACAACCCTCCATTACATTCCATAACATTCGGTCCCATTCCAGCAATTTATTGTCATTCTGTTACCTAACATTAAATTCCTTTCATTGAAATTCTTTTCTATTAATCAACATTCCCCTTCATACCATAACATTCCATTCGAATACACAATGTTCTATTAAATTTCATTCAGTCTATTTCATTCTATTGCATAAGACTCCTTCCATTCCAGAAAATACCATTCCAATCTTTAACATTTCATTCCCTTCCCCAACAATCCATTGCATTCCACAGCGTTTCGTTCCATTTCAAAGCTCTCCATTGCATTCCAAAATATTCCATTCTATTCCATAACATTCCATTCCATTCCACCACATTATTCCCACTCTGTTGCACAACATTCCAATCCATTCATTAAAATTTTGTCCTATTAATGAACAGTCCACTTAATAGCATAACATTCCATTCGATTATGCAACATTCTTTCCAATTCATTCTATTTCATTGTGTTGCATATGTTCCATTCCAATCCAAAAAATTCCATTCCATTCCTTTCCCAACATTCCATTCAAATCCACAACATTCCATTCCATTCCATACAATTCATTCCCAACATATTTTTCCCATTCTGCTACAAAACATTCTAGACCATTCATTCAAATTCGGTTCTATTAATCAAAATTCCCCTTCATAGCATAACTTTCCATTCGATTACACAACATTCCTTTCCAATTCATGCTATTTCATTCTGTTGCAAAGATTCCATTCTAATCACTAAATTTCATTCCATACTTAACCTCCATTCATTTCTCCAACGTTCTATTCCTTTTAACAACATTCCTTTGCCTTCGACAGCATTCAATTCCATTCCTTTCCCCAGCATTCTATTACTTTCCACTACTTTCCATTGCATTTCAAACCTTTCCATTCCATAACATTCCATTCAATTCCACAAAATTCCATAACATTCGATTCCATTCCAACACATTATTGCCGTTCTGTTACATAACATTCCGTTCCATTCATTAAAATTCTTCTCTATTAATGAGAATCCACTTCATAGCATAGAATTCATTGGATTACACAGCATCCCATTCAATTGCAAACATTGTATCTCATTCCATTGTATAAGATTCCCATCCAAACCACAAAATTCCATTGCATTCATTAAAATTCCATTCCTTTCCCCAATGTTCTATTCCTTTTCACAAGATGACTCTGCATTCCACAGCATTCCAATCTGTTCCATAACATTGGATTCCTTTCAAAGACATTCTCAATCTGTTACATAATATTCCATTGCATTCATTAAAATTCACTTCTGTGAAGCAACATTCTACTTCATACCACAAAATAAGAATCGTATATACAACATTCTATTGTATTTCCAATACTGTATTTCGTTCTATTGCGTAAGATTCTATTACAATCCACCAAATTCCAATCCATTCCTTTAACTTCCATTCCTGTCCCAACACTCTATTCCTATCCTCAACATTCCATTCCATTCCAAAGCATTCCATTGCATTCCACAACATAGCGTTCCATTCCAAAACATTCCCCTCCATTCGAACACGTTATTCTGATAATTACCTAATATTCCATTCCATTCTTCACAATTCGGGTCTATTAATCAACATTCCACTTCATACCATAACATTCCATTCCATTTCAAATGTTTCCATTCCATTTAAAACATTCTATGTCATTCTTTTGCATAGCATCCATTTCATTCCACAAAATTCCATTCCATTCCTTCCCCCTCCATGACTTTCCCCAACGTTCTATTACTTTCCACAACATACCCTTGCATTTCACAGCATTCCATTCCTTTCCATAACATTCTATTCAATCCACTACATTCCATTCCATTCCATAACATTCATTTCCATGCCAACACATTATTCTCGTTTCGTTACTCAACATTCCATTCCATTCATTAAAATTCTCTTCTATTAATCAACATTCCACTCTATCCCATAATATTACATTCAATTACACAACATTCCATTCCATTTCAAACACTCTTTTCCATTCTATTGCATAGGATTCCATTCCAATCTACAAAATTTCATTATGTTCCTTAACCTTCCATTCTGTTCAGAAATGTTCTATTCCTTTCCACAACATTCCATTCCATTCATTAGCATTCCATTCCGTTCCTCACCTTTCCATGCAATTCCCAAACATTCAATTCCATTCCATTCCATAACATTTGTTTAAATTGAAACACATTATTCCCTTTCTGTAACCTAATATTCCATTCCATTCATTTTAATTTGGTTCTATTAATCTACATTCCACTTCGAACCATAACAGTCCCTTTGATTACACAACATTCCATTCCATTTCAAACATTCTATTTCATTCTGTTGCATTAGATTCCATTCCAATGCAAAAAATTCCATTCCATTCCTTAAACTTCCATTCCTTTCAAACTTTCCGTTCAATTCCACAACATTCCATTCCATTCCATTACATTCAATTCATTTGCAACACATTATTCCCGTTCTGCTACAAAACATTCGATTCCATTCATTCAAATTCGGTTCTATTAATCAAAATTCCCCTTCATAGCATAAATTTCCATTCGATTACACAACATTCCTTTCCAATTCATTCTATTTCATTCTGTTGCATAAGATTCCATTCTAATCCACAAAATTTAATTTTATGCTTAACCTCCATTCATTTCTCCAACGTACTATTCTTTTAAAAACATTCCTTTGCCTTCGACAGCATTCAATTCCATTACTTTCCCCAACATTCTATTACTTTCAACTACTTTCCATTGCATTTCACATCATTCCATTCCATTGCAAAGCATTCCACTCAATTCCACAAACCTCCATTACATTCCATTGCATTCGATCCCATTCGAACAAATTATTCCCGTTCTATTACCTAACATTAAATTACATTCATTGAAATTCTTCTCTATTAATCAACATTCCCACTCATATCATAACATTCCATTGGAATTCACAACGTTCTATTCAATTTCATTCAGTGTATTTCATTCTATTGCATAAGACTCCTTCCAATCCACAAAATACCATTCCATTCTTTAACATTTCATTCCCTTCCCCAACAATCCGTTGCACTCCACAGCGTTTCATTCCATTCCAAATCTCTGCATTGCATTCCATAATATTGCATTCCATTCCATAACATTCCATTCCATTCCAACATATTATTCCCATTCTGTTGCATAACATTCCAATCCATTCATTAAAATTTTGTCCTATTAATGAACATTCCACTTCACAGCATAATATTCCATTCGATTATGCAACATTCTTTCCAATTCATTCTATTTCATTGTGTTGCGTAAGATTCCAGTCCAATCCAAAAAATTCCATTCCATTCCTTAAACTTCCCTTCCTTTCACACATTTCCTTCAATTCCACAACCTTCCATTCCATTCCATTACAAACAATTCATTTGCAACACATTTTGGCCGTTCTGCTACAAAACATTCGATTCCATTCATTCAAATTCGGTTCTATTAATCAAAATTCTCCTTCATAGCATAACTTTCCATTCGATTACACATCATTCCGTTCCAATTCATTCTATTTCATTCTGTTGCATAAGATTCCATTCTAATCCACAAAATTTCATTCCATACTTAACCTCGATTCATTTCTCCAACGTTCTCTTCTTTAAAAAAATTCCTTTGCCTTCGACAGCATTCAATTCAATTCCTTTGCCCTACATTCTATTACTTTCCACTACTTTCCATTGCATTTCAAATCTTTCCATTCCATAACATTCCATTCAATTCCACAATATTCCTTTACATTCCACAACATTCGATTCCATTCCAACACATTATTGCCGTTCTGTTACATAACATTCCATTCCATTCATTTATATTCTTCCCTACTAATAAACCTTTCCCTTCATAGACCAGAATTCATTCGATTACACATCATCCCATTCAATTGCAAACATTGTATCTCATTCTATTGCATAAGATTCCCATCCAACCCACAAAATTCCGTTGCATGCTTTAAAATTCCATTCCTTTCCCCAAAGTTCTGTTCCTTTTCACAACATGACCCTGCATTCCACAGCATACCATTCTGTTCCATAACACTGGATTCCTTTCAAAAACATTCTCGGTCTGTTACATAATATTCCATTGCTTTCAGTAAAATTCACTTCTACTAAGCAACATTCTAATTCATACCACAAAATTCGAATCGTATATACAACATTCTATTGTATTTCCAATACTGTATTTCATTCTAGTGCATAAGATTCCATTACAGTGCACCAAATTCCAATCCATTCCTTAAACTTCCATTCCTGTCCGAACACTCTATTCCTACCCTCAACATTCCATTCCAATCCAAAGCAAACCATTCCATTCCACAACCTAGTGTTACGTTCCAAAATATTCCATTCCATTCGAACACGTTATTCTGATAATTACCTAACATTCCATTCCATTCTTCACAATTCGGGTCTATTAATCAACATTCCACTTCATACCATAATATTCCACTCCATTATGAAAGATTCTATTCCACATAAAACATTCTATTTCATTCTGTTGCATAGCATCCATTCCAATACACAAAATTCCATTCCATTCCTTCCCCCTCTATGCCTTTCCCCAACGTTCCATTACGTTCCACAGCATTCCCTTGAAATTCACAGCATTCCATTCCTTTCCATAACATTCTATTCAATTCCAATACATTCCATTCCATTCCATAACATTCAATTCCATGCCAACACATTATTCTCGTTCTGTTACTCAACATTCCATTCCATTCATTAAAATTCTCTTCTATTAATGAACATTCCACACTATCCCTTAATATTACATTCAATTACACAAAATTCCATTCCATTTCAAACACTCTTTTCCATTCTATTGCATAGGATTCCATTCCAATCTACAAAATTCCATTCTATTCCTTAACCTTCCATTCTGTTCAGAAATGTTCTATTTCTTTCCACAGCATTCCATTGCATTCAATAGCATTCCATTCCATTCCTTACCTTTCCATGCAATTCCCCAACATTCAATTCCATTCCATTCCATAACATTTGTTTCCTTTGAAACACATTATTCCCTTTCTGGAACCTAACAATCCATTGCATTCATTTTTATTTGGTTCTATTAATCATCATTCCACTTCGTACCATAACAGTCCCTTTGATTACACAACATTCCATTCCATTTCAAACATTCTATTTTATTCTATTGCATGAGATTCCGTTCCAATTCAAATAATTCAATTGCATTCCTGAATATTTCATTCCTTTCAGCAACATTTTATTCCTATCTGCAACATTCCATTGCATTCCAAAGCGTTCCATTCCATTCCATAACATTCGATTTCATTCCAACACAATATTGCAATTCTCTTGCAAACATTCCATTCCATTCATTAATATTTTGTCCTCTTAACGAAAATTCCACTTCACAGCATAACATTCCATTCGATTACACAACATTCCTTTCCATTTCATTCTATTTCATTCTGTGGCATAAGTTCCATTCCAATCCAAAAAATTCCATTCCATTCCTGTCCCAACATTCCATTCAATCCAACAACATTCCATTCCATTCCAAAGAATTCATTCCCAACACATTTTTCCCATTCTGCTACAAAACATTCGAGGCAATTCATTCAAATTCGGTTCTATTAATCAAAATTCCCCTTCATAGCATAACTTTCCATTCGATTACACAACATTCCTTTCCAATTCATTCTATTTCATTCTGTTGCATAAGATTCCATTCTAATCCAAAAAATTTCATTACATACTTAACATTCATTCATTTCTCCAACGTTCTATTCCTTTTAACAACATTCCTTTGCCTTCAACAGAGTTCAATTCCATTCCTTTACCCAACATTCTATTACTTTCCACTACTTTCCATTGCATTTCACATCATTCCATTCCATTGCAAAGCATTCCATTCAATTCCACAAACCTCCATTACATTCCATAGCATTCGATCCCATTCCAACAAATTATTGCCGTTCTGTTACCTAACATTAAATTCCATTCATTGAAATTCTTTTCTATTAATCTACATTCCCATTCATACCATAACATTCCATTCGAATATACCACGTTCTATTCAATTTCATTCAGTGTATTTCATTCTATTGCATAAGACTCCTTCCAATCCACAAAATACCATTCCATTCTTTAACATTTCATTCAGTTTCCCAACAATCCATTGCATTCCACAGCGTTTCATACCATTCCAAAGCTCTGCATTGCATTCCATAGTATTCCATTCCATTCCATAACATTCCATTCCACTCCAACACATTATTCCCATTCTGTTGCATAACATTCCAATCCATTCATTAAAATTTTGTCATATTAATGAACATTCCACTTCACAGCATAACATTCCATTCGATTATGCAACATTCTTTCCAATTCATTCTATTTCATTCTGTTGCATGAGATTCCATTCCAATCCAAAAAATTCCTTTCCATTCCTTAAACTTAAATTCCTTTCAAACATTCCCTTCAATTCCAGAACATTCCATTCCATTCCATTACATACAATTCATTTGCAACACATTATTCCGTTCTGCTACAAAACATTCGAATCCATTCATTCAAATTCGGTTCTATTAATCAAAATTCCACTTCATAGCATAACTTTCCATTCGATTACACAACATTCCTTTCAATTCATTCTATTTCATTCTGTTGCCTAAGATTCCATTCCAATCCACAAAATTTCATTCCATACTTAACCTCCACTCATTTCTCCAACGTTCTATGCCTTTAAACAACATTCCTTTGCCTTTGACTGCATTCAATTCCATTCCTTTCCCCGCCATTCTATTACATTGCACTACTATCCATTGCATTTCATATCTTTCCTTTCCATAACATTCCATTCAAATCCACAATATTCCTTAATATTCCATAACATTCGATTCCATTCCAACACATTATTGCCATTCTGTTACATAACTTTCCATTCCTTCATTTAAATTCTTCTCTATTAATTAACCTTTCACTTCATAGAACAGATTTCATTCGATTACACATCATCCCATTAAATTGCAAACATTGTATCTCATTCCATTGCATAAGGTTCCCATCCAACCCATAAAATTCCGTTGCATTCTTTAAAATTCCAATCCTTTCCCCAAAGTTCTGTTCCTTTTCACAACATGACACTGCATTCCACAGCATTTCATTCTGTTCCATAACATTGGATTCCTTTCAAAAACATTCTCGATCTGTTACATAATATTCATTGCATTCAGTAAAATTCACTTCTATTAAGCAACATTCTAATTCATACCACAAAATTCGAATCGTATATACAACATTCTATTATATTTCCAATACTGTATTTCATTCTATTGCATAAGACTTCATTACAATCCACCAAATTCCATTCCATTCCTTTAACTTCCATTTCTGTCCCAACACTCTATTCCTACCCTCAACATTCCATTCCATTCCAAAGCAATCCTTTCCATTCCACAACATAGCGTTTTATTCCAAAACATTCCACTCCATTTGAACACGTTATTCTGATAATTACCTAACATTCCATTCCATTCTTCACAATTCGGGTCTATTAATCAACATTCCACTGCATCCCATAACATTCCATTCCATTACAAAAAATTCGATTCCTTTTAAAACATTCTGTCATTCTGTTGCATAGCATCCATTCCAATCCACAAAATTCCATTCCATTCCTTCCCCGTCCATGACTTTCCCCGACGTTCAATTACTTTCCACAACATTCCCTTGAATTTCACAGCATTCCATTCCTTTCCATAACATTCTATTCAATTCCACTACATTCCATTCCAATCCATAACATTCAATTCCATGCCAACACATTATTCTCATTCTGTTACTCAACATTCCATTCCATTCATTAAAATTCTCTTCTATTAATCAGCATTCCACTCTATTCCATAAAATTACATTCAATTATACAACATTCCATTCCATTTCAAACACTCTTTTCCATTCTATTGCATAGGATTCCATTCCAATCTACAAAATTCCATTCTATTCCTTAACCTTCCGTTCTGTTCAGAAATGTTCTATTCCTTTCCACAACAATCCATTCCTTTACAACAGTATTCCACTCCATTCCTTAACTTTCCATGCAATTCCCCAACATTCAATTCCATTCCATAACATTTGTTTCCTTTGAAACATATTATTCCCTTTCTGTAACCACATATTCCATTCCATTCATTTTAATTTGGTTCTATTAATCTACATTCCACTTCGTACCATAACAGTCCCTTTGATTACACAACATTCCATTCCATTTCAAACATTCTATTTTATTCCATTGCATGAGATTCCATTCCAATTCAAATAATTCAATTGCATTCCTGAATATTTCATTCCTTTCAGCAACATTCTATTCCTATCTGCAACATTCCATTGCATTCCAAAGCGTTCCATTCCATTCCATAACATTCGATTTCATTTCAACACATTATTGCAATTCTGTTGCAAACATTCCATTCCATTCATTAAAATTTTGTCCTCTTAACGAACATTCCACTTCACAGCATAACATTCCATTCGATTACGCAACATTCCTTTCCCTTTCATTCTATTTCATTCTGTTGCATAAGTTCCATTCCAATCCAAAAAGTTCCATTCCATTCATTTCCCAACATTCCATTCAATTCCACAAAATTCCATTCCATTCCATACAATTCATTCCCATCACATTTTTCCCATTCTGCTAAAAAACATTCGAGACCATTCATTCCAATACGGTTCTGTTAATCAATATTCCCCCTCATAGCATAACTTTCCATTCGATTACACAACATTCCTTTCCAATTCATTCTATTTCATTCTGTTGCATAAGATTCCATTCTAATCCACAAATTTCATTCCATACTTAAACTCCATTCAATTCTCCAATGTTCTATTCCTTATAACAACATTCCTTTGCCTTCGACAGCATTCAATTCCATTCCTTTCCCCAACATTTTATTACTTTCCTCTACTTTCCATTGCATTTCACATCATTCCATTCCATTGCATAACTTTCCATTCAATTCCACAACACTCCATTACATTCCATAACATTCGATCCGATTCCAACAAATTTTTGCCGTTCTGTTACTAACATTAAATTCCATTCATTGAAATTCTTTTCTATTAATCAACATTCCACTTCATAGCACAGCATTCATTCGATTACACAACATCCCATTCAATCACAAACATTGTATCTCATTACATTACATAATATTCCAATCAAACCCAAAATTCCAATTCATTCCTTAAAATTCCATTCGTTTCCCCAACGTCCTATTCCATTCCACAACATGACACTGCATTATACAGCCCTGCATTCCATTCCATAACATTTGAGGCCCTTCTAAAACATTATTTCGATCTGTTACATAATATTCCATTGCATTCATTAAAATTCACTTCTTTGAAGTAACATTCTACTTCATACCACAATATTCCAATCGAATTTACTACATTCTGTTGTATTTCAATTACTGTGTTTCATTCTACTGCATAAGATTCCATTACAATCCACGAAATTACATTCCACCTTAGTCTCCCATTGCTTTCCCCAACATTCTACTTTTTCCTCCTCATTCCAATGCATTCCACAATATTCCATTCCATTCTGCAACATTCCATTCCATTCCACAACATTCTATTCCACTCCAAAACATTCCATTCCTTTCTATTCCATTCGATTCCATTCCAACAAATTTTTCCCATTCTTTTACAAAGCATTCCATTCCATTCTTCAAAATTCTGTTCTATTAATCAAGATTGCACTTCATACCATAATATTCCATTCGATTATACAACATTGCAGTCCATTTCAAACATTCTATTTCATTCCATTCCACAAGATTCAATTCCAACCCACAAAATTCCATTCCATTCCTTTAACTTCCATTCCTTTCCCAACAGTCTATTTCTTTCCACAACATTCCATTACATTCCACAGCATTCCACCCCATTCCACAGCATAGCATTCTATTCCATAACATTTGACTCCATTCAAACACCTTATTCGTATTATTACATAACATTCCATTCCATTCTTCAAAATTCGATTCCATTAATCAACATTCCATTTCATACAATAGCGTTCAATTCCATTACACAATATTCCATTCCTCTTAAAACATTCCATTTCATTGTATTGCCTAACATTCCATTCCAGTCCACACGATTAGAATTCATTCCTTAATGTTTCATTTATTGCCTCAACATTCTATTCTTTTCCACAACATTCCATTGCATTACACCGAATTCCATTCCATTCCAGAACATTCCATTCCATTCCTTAACCTTCAGTGTATTCCAACACATTATTCCCATTCTGTTACACAACATTCCATCCCTCTCATTAAATTTCGGTTCTACTACACTATATTCCATTTCATACCATAACATTCCATTCTTTTATACAACATTCCAGTCCATTTCAAACATTCTGTTTCATCCTATTCCATAAGAATCCATTCCAATCTACAAAATTCCATTCCATTCCTTAACATTCCACTCCTTCCCGTATATTTTATTCCTTTCCACAGAATTCCATTGCAATCCACAGCATTCAACTCCATTCCATAATATTCCGTTCAATTCCACCACATACCGTTCCATTCCATAACATTCCATTCAGTTGCAACACATAATTCCTATTCAGTTACAAAACAATCAATATCATTCATTAATATTCTTTTCTATTAATCAACATTCCCCTTCATACCATAACATTCCATTCAAATACACAACGTTCCATTCAATTTCATTCATTCTATTTCATTCTATTGCATAAGACTTATTCCAATCCACAAAATACCATTCCATTCTTTAACATTTCATTCCTTTCCCCAACAATCCATTGCATTCCACAGCGTTTCATTCCATTACAAAGCTCTCAATTGCATTCCAAAATATTCCATTCCATTCCAAAACATTCCAATCCATTCCAACACATTATTCCAATTCTGCGGCATAACATTCCAATTAATTCATTAAAATTTTGTCCTATTAATGAACATTCCACTTCATAGCATAACATTCCTTTCGATTGTGCAACATTCTTTCCAATTCATTCTATTTCATTCTGTTGCATAAGATTCCATTCCAATCCAAAAATTCCATTCCATTCCTTAAACATCCATTCCTTTCAAACATTCCATTCAATTCCACAACATTCCATTCCATTCCATTACATACAATTCATTCTCAACACATTATTCCCATTCTGCTACAAAACATTCGATTCCATTCATTAAAATTCGGTTCTATTAATCAAAATTCCCCTTCATAGCATAACTTTCCATTCGATTACACAACATTCCTTTCCAATTCATTCTATTTCATTCTGTTGCAAAAGATTCCATTCTAATCGACAAAATTTCATTCCATACTTAACCCCCATTCATTTCTCCAACGTTCTGTTCCTTTTAACAACATTCCTTTGCCTTCGACAGCTTTCATTTCCATTCCTTTCCCCAACATTCTATTACTTTCCACTACTTTCCATGGAATTTCAAATCTTACCATTCCACAACATTCCATTACATTCCATAACATTCGATTCCATTCCAACACATTATTGTCATTCTGTTACATAACATTGCATTCCATTCATTAAAATTCTTCAATATTAATTAACCTTCCACTTCATAGAACAGAATTCATTCGATTACACAACATCCCATTCAATTGCAAACATTGCATCTCATTCCTTTGCATAAGATTCCCATCCAAACACCAAAATTCCATTGCATTCTTTAAAATTCCATTTCTTTCCCCAAAGTTCTATTCTTTTTCACAACATGACACTGCATTCCACAGCATCCAATTCTGTTCAATAACACTGGAATCCTTTCAAAAACATTCTCGACTGTTACATAATATTCCATTACATTCATTAAAATTCACTTCTATGAAGCACATTCTACTTCATACCACAAAATTCTAATCGTATATACAACATTCTATTGTATTTCCAATACTGTATTTCATTCTATTGCATAAGATTCCATTGCAATCCACCAAATTACAATTCATTCGTTTAACTTCCATTCCTGTCCCAACACTCTATTCTTACCCTCAACATTCCATTCCATTCCAAGGCATTCTCTTCCAGTCCACAACATAGCGTTCCATTCCAAAACATTCCATCTCATTTCATTATATTCGATTACATTCCAACACATTATTCCCATTCTGTTAGAGGGAATTTCATCCCGTTCATTAAAATTCAGTAAATTAATCAACATTGCACTTCATACATAACATTCCATTCGGGTATACAACATTCCAGTCCATTTGAAACATTCTATTTCATTCCATGCCATAAGATTCCGTTCCGATTCACAAAATTCCATTCCATTCCTTTAAAGTCCATTCCTATCCCTACACTCTATTACTTTACACTACATTCCATTGCATTCCACAGCATCCATTCCATTCCTTGACATTCCATTCAGTTCCACATCATTGCACTACATTCCATAACATTCCATTGCATTCGAATACATCATATTCTTTCTGTTACATAACATTCCATTCCATTCATTAAAATTCGATTCTATTAATCTACATTCAACTTAATACCATAACATTCTATTTGATTAAACAACATTCCATTCCATTTCAATCATTCTACTTCATTATGTTGCACAAGTTTCTATTCCAGTCCACAATATTCCAATTCCTTTCCTTAACCTTCAATTCCTTTCTCCAACATTCTATTCCTTTCCCCAAAATTCCATTCCATTCCTTAACATTCAATATCATTCCAAGACATTTTTCCCCTACTATTACATAACATTTCCTTGATTCAGTAAAATTTGATCTATTAACATCCCAATTCATATCATAATATTCCATTCGAATACACAGAACACCATTCCATTTGAAGCACTCTATTTCGTTCTATTGCACAGGATTCCATTCCAATCCGCAAAATTCCATTCCATTCCTTAACATCCCATTCCTTTCCCAACGTTCTATTACTTTCCACCACATGCCAGTACATTCCACAGCATTCCATTCTATTCCTTTCCACTACATTCCATTGCATTCTACATCAATCCATTCTATTCCATATCAATTCAATTCCACAACATTCCAATACATTCCATAACATTCAATTCCACTCCAACACAATATTCCCGTTCCGTTAGCTAACATTCCATTCCATTCGTTAAAATTCTTTCTCTTAGTCAACATTCCACTTCATAGCATAGCATTCATTCAATTACACAACATCCCATTCAATTGCAAACATTGTATCTCATTCGATTACATAGATTCCAATCCAACCCACAAAATTTAATTCCATTCCTTAATCTTGCATTCCTTTCCCCAATATTGTATTCCTTTCCACAGCATTCCATTGCATTCCACAGCATTCTATTCCATTCCATAACATTGCATTCAATTCCAACACATTCCATTCCATTCCATAACTTTCGATTCCATTTAAACACATTATTCCGTTCTTTCACCTAACATTCTGTTCCATTCTTTAATATTCAGTTCTATTAATCAACATTCCACTTCATACCATAATATTCCATTCCATTTCAAGCATTCTATTTCATTCTACTGCATAAGATTCCATTTCAATCCACAAAATTCCATTCCATCCCTTAATATTTCCCCAACATTCCATTCAAATCCACAGCATTGCCTTTCATTCAATAGCATTCCACTTTATTCCATTACATTCTATTCCTTTCCGCAACATTCCATTGCATTCCACAGCATTCCATTCCATTCCATAACTTTCCTTTGCATTCCAAAATATTCCATCCCATTCCATTCCATTCGATCCCATTCAAACACATTATTCCCATTCTGTTGCATAAAATTCCATTCAATTCATTAAAATTTGGTTCTATTAGTCAACATTCCACTTCATACATATCATTCCATTTGATTACACAATATTCCTTTCCAATTTATTCTATTTCATTCTTTTGCATAAGATTCCATTCCAATCCAAAAAATTCCATTCCATTATTTAATCTCCCATTGCATTCCCTAACATTCTATTCCTTTCCGCTAAATTCCATTGCATTACATATCATTCCATTCAATTCCACAACATTTCATTTGATTACATAACATTCGATTCCATTCCAAAACATTATTCCCCTTCTGTTACCGAGCATTCCATTACATTCTTCAAAATTCGGTACCATTAATCAACATTCCACTACATACCATAGCGTTCAATTCCATTACACAACATTCCATTCCACTTAAAATATTCTATTTCATTCTTTTGCATAACATTCCATTACAGTCCACAAAATTCCATTTCATTCCTTGACTTTCCATTCCTTTATTCAACATTATATATTTTTAAACAACATTCCATTGCATTCCACAGCATTCCATTCCATTCCGTAACTTTCCATTGCACTCCAAAACATTCCATCCGTTTCCATTATATTCAATTCCATTCAAACACATTATTCACCTTCTGTTGCATAAAATTATATTCCATTCATTAAAATTTGGTCCTATTAATCCACATTCCACTACATATATAACATTCCATTCGATAACATAACATTTCTTTCCAATGTATTCTATTTCATTGTTTTGCATAAGATTCCATTCCAATCCAAAAAATTCCATTCCATTGTTTTATCTCCCATTGCTTTCCCTAACATTCTAGTCATTTCCAATACATTGCATTGCATTCCACATAATTCCATTCAATTCCACAACATTTCATTTGATTCCATAACATTCAATTGCATTCCAAAATATTATTCCCGTTCTTTTACCTTACGTTCCATTCCATTCCTTAAAATTCGGTTCCATTAATTCACATTCTACTTCATACCATAGCGTTCAATTCCATTACACAACATTCCTTTCCACTTAAAACATTCTATTTCATTCTATTGCATAACATTCAATTCCAGTCCACAAATTTCCATATCATTCCTTAACCTTCCATTTTTTCCTCAACATTATATTCCTTTAAACAACATTCCATTGCAATTCCCCGAATTCCATTCCATTCCATAACTTTCCATTCAATTCCACAACATTCCATTTCATTCCATAAAATTCAAATCATTTCCAACACATTATTCCCATTCTGTTACATAATTTTCCATTACATTCATTAAAATTCGGTTCTACTACTCTACATTCCACGTTGTCCGATAACATTCCATTCGATTGCACCGCATTCCATTTCATTTCAATTATTCTATTTCATTCTATTGAATAAGATTTCATTCTAAACCTCAAAATTCCATTTCATTCCCTAACCTTCCATTCCTTTCCCAAATATTATATTCCATTCCTCAACATTCAATTCCTTTCCACAGCATATCATTCAATTGCACAATGTTCAGTTCCATTCCTTAACATTCGAATCCATTCCAACACATTATTCCCGTTCTGTTACATAACATGCCTTGATTCAGTAAAATTTGGTTCTATTAATTAACATTCCAATTCATACCATAAAATTCCATTCGATTACATTGAACACCATTCCATTTCAAATATTGTATTCCGTTCTATTGCATAGAATTCCATTCCAATCCACAAAATTCCATTCTATTCTTGACCTTCCATGTCTTTCCACAATGTTCTATTCCTTTCCACTACATTCCATTGCATTTCACAGCATTCCATTCCATTCGATAACATTCGATTCCATTCAAACAATTTATTCCAATTCTGTTACAAAACATTCAATAACTTTCATTTAAATTCAGTTCTATTAATCAACATTCCCCTTCCTAGCATAACATTCCATTCGATTTCACAACATTCCTTTCCAATTCATTCAATTTATTTTCTTTTGTAAGATTCCATTCCCATCCACAAAATTCTATTCAATTTCTTAAACTTCCATTCCTTTCCCCAACGTTCTATTCCTTTCCACAACATTCCTTTGCATTCCAACGCATTCCATTCCATTCCGTAACATTCCATTCATTTCCACAACATTCCATTCCATTCCTGATCATTTGATTCCATTCAAACACATTATTCCCGTTTTGTAACCTAACATTCTATTCCATTCATTAAATTTTGTCCTATGAATGAACATTCCACTTCAGAGCATAACATTCCAATCTTTTACACAACATTCCTTTCCAATTCTCTCTATTTCATTCTGTTGCATAAGATTACATTCCAATCCACAAAATTCCACTCCATTCCTTAAACTTCCATTTCTTTCCCAACATTCTATTCCTTTCCACAAAATCAATTGCATTCCACAGCATTCCATTTAATTACTTCCCCAAAATTCTGTTCCTTTCCTCTACTTTCCCTTGTATTCCACATCATTCCATTCCATTACATAACATTCCACAACTATCACATTCCATAACATTCGATTCCATACCAACATGTTCCCGTATTTTAACCTAACATTCCATTCCATTAAAAATTCATTTATATTAATTCAACTTCCACTTCATACCATAACATTCATTCCTTTTCACAATATTCCTTTACATTTTAAACATTCTATTTCATTCTGTTGCATAGCATTCCATTGCAGTCCACAAATTACATATCATTCCTTAAACTTCCTTTCTTTTCCCCAACATTCTATTCCATTACACACATTCCATTGCATTCCACTGCATTCCGTTCCATTCCTTCCCCAACATTCTATTCCTTTCCACAACATTCAATTGCTTTACAGTGAAGTCCTTTCTATTCCATGACATTCCATTCATTTCCACATCATTCCATTACATTCCATAACATTTGATACCATTCATCATATTATTCTCATTCTGTTACATAATGTTACATTCCATTCATTAATATTCTGTTCTACTAATCAACATTCACCTTCATACCACAACATTCCATTCGATTACACAACATTCCATTCATTTAAACATTCTATTTCATTCTATTGCACAAGATTGCATTCCAATCCACAAAATTCCATTCCATTCCTTAAACTTCCATTCCTTTCCCTAACATTCTATTTCTTTCCACTACATT
>JAVSCE010007189.1:0-59047 GCA_032199065.1 Smutsia gigantea
ATTGTAAACACAGTCTGATGTTTCTTTCTTTCTCTCCCTCCTTATTCCTCATCCTCCATTCTTTCTATAATAGGTGTTTTATTCTTTGCCTTTAGTTGGTATTTGGATGGTCTGCTTTCTTTGCTATGATTTTTTTTCCCTCTGGTGACATCTTTTTAGCCTTAGGTGTGCTTCCATCTAGAGCAGTCCATTTAAGATATCCTTTAGTGGTGGTTTATGAGACGCAAATTCTCTTAACTTTCGTTTATCTTGAAATTGTTTAATCCCTCCATCATATTTAAATGATAATCGTGCTGGATACAATATTCTTGGTTCGAGGCCCTTCTGTTTCATTACGTTAAATATATCATGCCATTCTCTTCTGGCTGTAAGGTTTCTGTTGAGAAGTCTGATGATAGTCTGATGGGTTTTCCTTTGTAGGTGATCTTTTTTCTCTCTCTAGCTGTCTTTAATACCCTGTCTTTATCTTTGATCTTTGCCATCTTAATTATTATGTGTCTTGGTGTTGTCTTCCTTGGGTCCCTTGTGTTGGGAGATCTGTGGGCTTCGGTGGACTGCCAGACTATTTCCTTCCCCAGCGAGGGAAAGTTTTCAGCAATTATTTCTTCAAAGACACTTTCTATCCCTTTTTCTCTCTCTTCTTCCTCTGGTACTCCTATAATGCCAATATTGTTCTGTTTGGATTGGTCACACAGTTCTCTTAATATTCTTTCATTCCTAGAAATCCTTTTATCTCTCTCTGCCTCAGCTGCTCTGTACTCCTGTTCTCTGTTTTCTATTCCATTAACAGTCTCTCGCATCCCATCCATTCTGCTGTTAAGCCCGTCGATCGCTTGTCTGATTTCTGTATTGTCTTTCCTCAGTTCCCTCACTTCCTCCCTCAGCTCTTGCACATTTCTCTGTAGGTCCATCAGCATGGTTATGACTTTTATTCTGAATTCTTTTTCAGGGAGGCTGTGCATTTCCATCCCTTCAGACTCCCTCTCTGGGGTTGTCTGGTTGATTTGGTCTGAACCATATTCCTCTGTCTTTTCATGGCTATATAATTGGTCACTGATAGTTGCCACGTATGTCAGCTGGGCTCTTTAAGACTTTAAAAAGAAAAGAAAAAAAAAGAGAGAAAAAAAAAGAGAAAAAAGAAAGAAAGAAAGAAAAGAAAAAAAGAAAGAAAAGAAAAAACAAAAACAAAACAAAACAAAACAAAACAAAAAAAAATGCCCACCGGACGTAGATTCTGTGGGAATGCTCTAGGTGGCGCTATTGCCCCACTATTCCACAGCTGTGACTGTGCCGCTCCGCAGGGCCCTTTATCACTCTGGCAGGGGTGGGAACGAATAGGAGGCTGTTGATCTCAGTGAGAAGTGTTAAGTATGGCTAAGCTTCCTCAGTCGCCAGCTAAGGCGTCTGAAACTCCCCAGGACTCCCAGCCTGCTGGGCTGAGTGTGCTGGGGCGATCCGGCTCCTCCGCTGGGCTCCTGTCTCTTTAAGACCGCTGAGGAAAGCGCGCACTTTTTTTTTTCCTTCCCGGAGCCGGCTGCAAGCCCCCTGGCGCGTTCCCCGCTCAGATCCTGCCCCTCTGTCTCTCCAATCTCCGCTGCACTGCGCAATGTGGGTCAGCGCTCCCCGCGCAGATCACCGGGGCTGGCTACTTCGCGGGGTGTACTTCCACCCCCTCCCGGCTCTGAATCCTCTCCTCCCGCCGGTGCGCTGGGGTGGGGGAGGGCTCGGGTCCCGCCAGGTCGCGGCTCCGTATCTTACCCGCCTCTTGGGGTGCCGAGTCCTCTCGGGTGTAGCTGCACGCTGTGCGCTTTCCTGTGTATTCTCGTCTCTCTTTTAGGAATAGATGTATTTTCTGTGTTTTCGTAGATAAATATAGTGTTGGGAGGAGATTTCTGCCGCCCTGCTCACACCGCCATCTTCCCGGAAGTTTTGCTTAGGTTCTTATAAAGATAAAATCAAGATCATAACCAGTGGCACTCTTTTCTGGAAAGTCTAAGGGTGAATCCACTTCCAAGCTCATTCAGGTTGTTGGCTGAATTTAGTTCCTTTCAGTTGTGGGACTAGGTCCCCAATCCTTGATAGCTGACTTTGAGGGCCATTCACATCTTCTAGAGGCTGCTCACATTTCTTGCCACATGTCCCCCTCCATCTTCAAAGCCAGCAAGAAAGAATTTCCTTCACATCAATTCCCTCTAATATTTCCAATCTCTCTGTTCAGAAAGAGCTCCATTCCATGTAAGGGCTCACCTGATTAGGTCAGCCCCACCAAAATTCAACTGTACCATCTAATCCAATCCAGTCCGATCTAATCTAATCATGGGAGAGATATCTTGCCATTTCCACAAGTCCTATCACACTCAGATGGAGAACAGGGGGTCATTTTAGAATTCTGTCAATGACAATATGCTTTCAAATTTTTTTCTTTCCTCTATTTCCATCTCTCTAAATGTAGCTCCATACTTGTTTACATACTTGGCAGTCACAGAGATGTGTCCCTGAAGTATATTAATTATGGCAGATGTGGTTAACAGGGAAGGATGGAGTACATGTTGGCATCATCAAATTATTTTAAAATCCAATGTGTGAAAAGCAGAAACTCACCATAATTATCAATATAGCCTCTCATAAAGAAAATTACTGCAGACTCAATAGGAGGCCATAAAGGCTAAAATTTTTACATCAGGTTTTGGGCAATTTGGTTCGGTTGCCTTTGTCTGTGTGCCCAGTTGGCAGCTGTGTATATCACAAGTAGTTCTGTAACTAGGGAGAAATCATATTAAACTTGATATTATCAGAACATCCTGAGTTATTTATGCTTTCTCTCTACTACATTCACAGAAAAAAAAACTCCTAATACATTTCTTAACAAGACAGGCCTATCAAATACATTTCAGTATGTTTTATAAAACAAACACTCATAGAAGAGTAAGAAAAAAATCAACTAGGCTGAATCCTATAAATTTACCCAGGAAAGAATGGCTCCATGACTAAAACAAAAGAAAAAAATGTGTAGATGGACTTCTTGTATATTGATTGGTCACAACTCAATGAAATAGAATGGTCAGCATAAACCAAACAGAGCAGGTTATATGGATGTCCTTTCTTCTAAATAGACCAAAGGAGACCTGATGTCTCACACTAGGCCTTCTTGTGAATGCTACCTACCCAGTTTTTAAGTTAACCACAAACGTAGACATGCTACTCTTCAAGGTAGGGAGGTTATATTAGGGGAAAGGTACCAACTGTGGAAAAGAAGAGGAGCATAGTCAGCAATTCCTGTTTTATCTCTTAGAAGGGAGATATTTGGAAACAAAATAGGAAACACTCCTTATACTCTGAGGAGAGATGTATATGCACATCATTTATCCTATTTCCTAACAGAGATAAGCTCCATGAATGGACTGAACCTATGCCAGTAGAGCCAGACTAAGCCCTCATTTGCATCTTCCTAAAAAATGTAATTCCAAAATATTGCAGAGAAATGTACGTTTTACTGAAAGTTTTCTGGAAAGAACACAGAGAGGGTACAATACATATCTGCTTGAAATACTTCATTCCTTATGTTCTCCTAAAGTTTCTCATTGCAAATCTGTAGCCTCCATTATCTCCCAATCTCTAGCAATCCTTCCTATTACTTGTTACAGTTCTTTTCCTTAATTTAATTACCCATCCTAGAAAAATACAGTTCTTATGGTTTAGCATCTTGGTGCTGGGCAGACCTAAAATTTGTTAGTCAGCTAAATATGGACCTTTTCTTTGCTTTACTATGTCTCTGGAGGATTCTAAGGTCATCCCTCCACACACAGGTTCATGGGACAGAAAGAGCCAATACAATATTTATTTTATTTGTTTGTGGGAAGGGGTGACTGAGATTTGAGGCAGACTTTGAACTGTTATTCAGAGAGGTCATCCTACCATGGGTTCTCCCTTACCTCAAAGATAAGCTTTGTGTTAAGAGACTCTTTCACTTGTAACAAAGATTCTGCACAAGTCATTTTCAACAAGACCAAAAGCAGAATTTCCTCTTAATTTCAAAATAAACATAAAACCCTTGAAGCCAAATCTATTGGATGAATATGAAAATTGCAGTCAATAATTTTCATTGGTACATTGACTTACCCAGCCTCACATGAAATTTTATTTAAAAATGACATAGTGAAGAAATGTACATATAATCTAAAATAATTAAAATCACCTTCACTGTGAAATAATAGTTTCACCATATCTAAAGTAAAGCACATTCTTTCCCTTTATTGTCTGGATATAAAACTCTCAATCCTGGGCTCATAAAAATCATAGCTTTAAAATTTGTTTTAGAGGAAATACTCCATCCTCTCCTCACATGCAACTTTTACGTTGGTAGAACAACAGAATTTATGCCAGTAGTCTGGAGCGTCTATGTCTGTAGTGGGAAGATAGCATTGTTGTTTTATCCCAGCATTTGTATTTGCATCAGTAAAAATGTTGACAATACAACTTAAATAGAAAATCATTCTCAGCAAAACCTCAAAATTGTGCTGCAGAATAAAGAGGAAAGTCATGTGGAGTAAAAGTGCTAAATTTTCATATCCCCTTCCCCCCAATTAGTTTGTCAGGGATTTTCTTTTTACTGCTTCTGGAGTAAATGACAATGGTGGGGTCTAAGTGAATAGGTCACATTGGCAGTGACAGTGTTACTCTGGCATTGCTTAAATGTGTAAAAGGCACAAATAGACCCAACAGTCATCTGTTGGTATAATAATAATAGTGATGATAACTATCAATATTGAACTTGTACTGTGTATTCACTCTACAAATCTTTATTGCATACTTACCAAGTGCCCCTCATTGTACCTAATTTGGGGGATATAATGTAGAAAACAGAGACAATTACCTCCTTGAATGTTGCAGGAAACAAATATAATAAGTATGGCAGATGGGAATAAAAACCAGGGAGAAAAATAAAGGGGATAGGGAATGATGGGTATTGCCATTGTATGCTCAGAGGTCAAAGAGGGCTTCAGTGACATTTGGGAAGAGAACTAAAGGAATGAGAGGGTGAGATAGTGAATAAAGGCCCTTTGGGCAGAGGAAACAGCATGTACAAAGAACCTGTGGTGGGACTATGGCATGATGGAAAAACAGCAATGAAGCCAGTGTGGATGAAGAAAAATGAGCAAACAGCAGAGCAGATGAGGATGTAAGCACTACTTTCAAGATATTTTAGAGACTTGGAATTTTACTGTGAGATTAGAATGCATTGTATGGTATTGAGCAGAAGAGTGGCATGCTTTCTATAACTTTCACTTTTAAAAGTTTTTTTCTAGAAAATAGGCTATAAAAGGGCAAGAATATAAGCAGCTATGAGGTGACTGCAATGATTCAGATGACAGATAATGGTTATTTGAACCAGGATGATGGAAGTAGACAGGTGGATAAGTAGCCATCTTCAGTATATATTTAAAGGGTGCAGCTAAAATAATTTTCTGAAAGATTATTTGTGCATTGTAAGAGAAGAAGAGGAATAAAAGGTAACTGTGGTTTTAGGGCTGAGCAACTGGAAAAACGGAGTGGCATTTATTGGGTTGAGGCCAATAAAGGACAGGCTCTGAGATGGGGGAAATCAGGAATTTGTTTTAAGACATGTAAATTTTCAGATGTCTATTAGATATCTTCATGAAATGTCTATTAGATATAACAGTGAAAATTTTGAGTAGGTGGCTAGATTTACATGTCTAGGGAGTAAAAGTCTGGTTTGGAGAGTTAAATTTGGAAGTAACCATTGTTAAAAATAACTCAGCTGGATACATGTAAAGATCTAATTGGCTTTATTCAACAATTCACGAATCAGGCTGCATCTCACCTATGAGACAGAAAGGAGGCAGAGCAAGGAAGTTATTCTAGCCAAGAGTGGGACTCCATTTTAGGCCTTGTAGTCTCTTTTTCTTAACACCATATATGAATAGGATTTAATATCACATAATTGGATAAGATAATGAGCACCTACTATACACTGGGCACTCAGCTCAGCATTTGGTATACTTCAACTCATGTAACACTTCCAAGGCAAGTTTCTCCATTTCACAAATTGAGCAATTGTTTTAAAGAGTTTGGTGTTAACTTAGCCAAGATCATGTGCCTGGAGTTCCAGGGATCCTGTCTAAACACCACTGCATTTAATCTACTGCCTACTTTTATCTGGAATAATCTGTCCCACAACCAACAGGTACTGCTAAATAAAGTACAAAGAGATAGCAAGTGTTCTTACCTCTGTCAGAGAATAAGTAAGCGCCACCCCAAGAGGCAGATGGACTTGCCTAAAATTAGTGTACAGGACTAGAACCAGAAAGATTATGACTCTCCCACTCACGTGGCTGTCCCAGGTCCCAGAGTTCATTCCTCTAGGGGCCATGCTCCGCATCCCCTTTCCCCACTTTCAGCATCACAGTAAGAGTGTTGTCCTTCCTTTCCTGCACATCAAACAGAACTCTCATGTTCAAATGTGTTACCTTTTGTAGAGCTCAGGGGTTCTCAACACCAGCAGTACTGACAGTTCAGGGTGAGATCATCCTTTGTCTTGTGCATTGTTTAGATGCTTAACAGCATCCTTGGCCTATACCCACGTCATGTCAGTAGCCACCCCCTGCCCAAATGCAAGAACAACAACAACAACAAAATGTCTTTAATTATTGCCAATTGTCCACTGGTGGGCAAAATTGCCCTTGGTGGAGAATCACTGGTACAGCCCATCTCTTACATTCACTGTATTAAGTTCACACATGGAGGATAGGAATTGGGAAGAAAAAAAAAAAACAAGCCTCAAACTGTGTATTTGTCTCCCATGACTTGCCTAGTCTTCTTTAGAAGGGGAGGTTTACCGGAAGTTCATGCAGAAGCTGGCTGTGTTTTCATTCCTTTACAAGGCAGGCTTTGCCTACACACAGGCGCTCCTAGAGTTCTTTGGAGCCTAGCAGTAATTGGAACTCAGGGGCCCTTTATGCAGTGATTGTGTGCAGGCCACAAAAGCAGCTGTCTCCATGATTCCAAACAGGAGGTCTGTAAGTCAAAAGCGTCTAATAAAATCTAGGTGGCCAAGCAGTAATTGTGGAACAAATGCGAACACAAATAGGTGTGATGTAAAGATGTCGGGGCAGTCTTCTGGGTTGCTTCATAAACTTGCTCAGCACCAATGTCAGTGGCTTCAACCCAGAAAAGGAATGATTTTTCTTGGATTAGGTCTTTACCACTGAGCTAGCATAACCATGATTTACCACCCAGAGCCTGTCACATTTAACCCTAGAGTACTGTACAAGGATTGAGGTAAAGTACACACATTCTGGAATATTCCAAAGGGGGAACTTATCCCACTAAATCTGAGCACTGTGTTTCAAATTCTTTATTCTACTCATTTATTTTCTACGTCAAGAAACATACTACCAATTTTGAGATCTGTTCTATGGAGCCAATAGACATTCTCAGTGTCAGCGTTCATCATTATTGGTCTCTTTTATATGAGATTCTTCTTCTATAATAAAAGTTACATCCCATGTAATGGGTATAATTGCCTCTATCTTTTGTGTTTATATTTTAAATATCACAGTACAACATATAGGGCTGTAAAAGATGTCAAAACATAATCACGCTTTGGGGAAAATAGGATTTGTTGTATGCTTGACAGAGCAGCAGATAGTCTTCAATTGCTTACTGCAGATCTGCCATTTCTAATAATAATAAAATCGTAGAGGATGGTGTCAATGTGCAACTACAGACAATGCTTCAGGAAGAACCAATTATCATCCAGTTCTAATGTTACTGCTGAATCATCAGAGGGAAAATGTATCACAATCATTAATAACAGATAAATGTCATAGATGATGGAGAAAATATTTTAAAATTCAATGGTTTCAACTTAAGTGGTTCATGAATTATACATTTAATTAAGAAAAGCCAAATGGGAAGGATTTTAAATTTCCAATTTGCAAGATTTTTTTCCTTTCCCCATTAAAAAATATACAATTTAAGCACAGCAGTAGCTGATGATGGAACAAAACAGATACATAGATCAAAGCCTCCACTGCTGGCTGGCTGTTTGGGTGAATGGAAGGAAGCAGCGCATGAAGAGAGGGAGCAGGCAGGATGAAAACTGCAGTGACAGGAAGGGCTTGCAGCCTAACACCTTCACCCGTTCACAGAGGGTACAAAAGGGCACCTGGATTCTAGTCACAGAGCTACTGCAATCTTCCCTTCTGCTTGTTTGCCTATAAAATGAGGAGGTTGGGCTGGAAAATCTCAAATCCCTGCCTTCCCAGACATACCATGAATCTATGAACTGAGGAACCGCCTCTCCTTCAGGCAGCCACACAGCACCCGGAGGCATATATATACAAGATGGGCACTATTTGATCAAAATCCAGGCTGTTTCTTTTCTTGGTATGATTATGTAGAGGAGACTGAGTTTTACCCTCAATACCAGTGATTTTCAAAGAGAACTCTGGGACCCCAATCATCCCAGCATCCTCTGGGAACTTTTCAGCAATGCAAATCCTCTGGCTTCTCTCCAGACCTACAGAATGAGAAATGCAGTGGGTGGAGCCCAGCAGTTTGTTTTACCAAGTCCTCCAGATGATTCTAAAGTTTTAAACATTTCTGCTTTAGAGAGTCTTTTTTGGAGAGAAGATTACTTCTTAGAGGTTTTACAGATGTGTTCTATTCCCTGCTAATTTTAGCTATAAACACATTGGATGATTTACATGACAGATAAATTTTTATTCTATAAGATTCTGAGGAAACTGAACACAGGACAGGTAGTATTGTTGGGGGAGGGAATAGGTAGTGAGGAACAGTTGTCCTAGATGTGAGTGGGCTTTGATATGAAGGGAGTTTGGGGGTTTAGGAGGAAATCTGAGGATGAGGAAGAATAGCCAAGAAGAACATATTGACACAGAAAAAGAGGATCATTGTAGAAACATAGAGAAGAAGAAAGGGGCTATTAGAGAAGCAAAGGATTTGGCATCTGAAGGATAAGGTTCAAATCCCACCCCTTTGCATATGTTAACTATGTAATTGGAAAAATTACATTTAATTCCTAGCTCCAGTAACCCTCTCTTATATGATGGACCTATTAGCAATAGCCAATTAGCCTCACAAAACAAATTATTGGGATGATGATACAGATTATTTTATTATTCTTTATCTATTCTTCCCTATTCCTAGACCCCATTCTTCCAGCGGCTTCTGTATGTTCCACCATTGAAGAAGGCTACACCACATGAGGGAACAGATTGGAAAGTTTTAGCAGCTAAGAAAATGAATTCACCAAGAGAGAAATGGAAATTATAGTCTCACATCCCAAGATTATAGGGTAAAGAATACAAAGATTTCTTGGGCACTAGTGGTAACCTGTAGTTTCTGTTAAGTGAAAAGCGTTACTGTGGATTTCAGAGAGCTAGAACATATTCTCTCCCCAAATAGGCATTGAACAAAGATCCCTAAACTCAGACATGGCCCTAGAATTTGCTCAGGATTGTCTTTATTTCACAAAAGGTTCAAAAGATGAGGAGTCTCTGACAACAGGGGAATCTGAACTACATTTTTCCTTCTCTTTATATTGGAGAAAAACTTACTATCCAGATTGTTCTCTGGTTTCAAAAACCCTTTGAGCATCTCTCTGGTGGAGACAGAGCAACAGACTTAGCAGTGAGGCAGCAAAGGAACTTAGTAGCAGGAGACCACATGAAATGATAAAAGGCTCCAGTAGAAACTTGCAAAAGAAATTGAAGATTCAATACCTGGGAAAAGGAAAAGAATGTCAAAGCATATTTTCAAAAATAAAAAAATTAATTGCATTTATGCATACTTGATCTAAATGCATAGATTCTTAAGGAGATGTAAAAAATGTTGTGGGTGGAGTGGACCATTCTACATAGGTTTAACCTTCCATCCATTGTAAAAATAAATATATTTTGCAACATCTCATCCATCCTCTCCTTGGTCATCTCTAATGATAGAGTGCTCATTACCTTATAAATCATCTGCTGTTGTAACTCTAAAGTTTAGATTGGTCTTTATTATATTAAGGGCCAAACATCTTTCTATAATCCCCAACAGCCAAACGACCTACTTTTTCCTTCTGGACATCAAAACAGAGGGCTTCATTTAACTCTTTATGCACAAGAAAGCAGTTTGATCTATGAAGACAGATCAATTATTCTTTCCAATTTTTTTCCCCAGGGTCAAAATCTAAGTTTTTATCACTTTCTTTTGTAACTTATCTTCTGACCTTTGCTATGTGTGGCTATCTATCTCTTAATATACTTGAGATTCTTAATTCCCCTTTCAATAAGGGGTATCTGAACACAATATTCCAGTTCAACTGCATGAATATTTTGTAGGGTGTTAAAAATACAGATTGTATAATACTTAACTCAGATATAATAAAATTGTTAAGAGGAGGACTAGCTATCTGTATTCTAATAAGCTTCCTTATTATCCTGTGTTCTGAATAAAACTTCTGAGCAGTTCAGAGTAAGAATACATAGTGTCATCCATCTTATTTTTTTTCTTTTTTTAGTTATCCATCTTATTTTTTATAAGTTGTAATTCATGCTAATGTTTAGCTCTCCTGACACTATTTTCATCTTGTTCCTTTTTTCCATTTTCACAATTACATAGTAATTAAAAATTCTATTATGGTGAAAACATAATGTAGAGAGTAAAAGTCTTTTGTATTTCTTTCCCTTATCTTGAAAAAAACCCTGTGTACATCCCTAGGTTTCTAAATTTAGTAATTTAGAAATACAAAAGTTCCCACACATAAGAACATAATTTTAATGGTCTCAAGCTAAATGTCTTGATTTACATGCTTTTCACATAGTAATACATCCTGGACTTTTTCCTACCTGACCTTATTTTTGTAGGTTTAATGCTATTTTGTGCATTTGCACATTCCATGCATAAGTGGCATTTTTGTTGTTATTCTTTGTCATAGTTGTCCCTCATATCTTCATTCCTGAAAGTAATGTGAGTATTCTGTCAGTATAAATAAGTTTATTTTTATTGAAACCATTTATGAATTGCTGTCAGAATTTAATAATGTCTATTAAATGGTTTGTTTTTATAGTCTCATTGTTTTCTTCTTCCCCTTCTTTCCTTTTGTTCTTTCTAAAATCTGGTTCCTTACTTGTATTGTTTATGCTTTTTCTTTTTTTTTTCTTGGTGAAGGGGATGATTAAGATGGTAAGATTCCCACACTCCAACTTTCTCAGGAGTTTTTTTATTATAGATCAGTTTTAAGGTCAGAATACCTGTCGATCTGTATTGCCTCCTCATCCTTTAGGGAACTTAAATTCAGTAAGATTAGGGAGGAATGTTTCAGGTAGTCTGCTTCCACCTAGAGAAGACTGCTAGAACACACCAGAACTCTCTTTTTTGTATTTTGTCTCTATCATATCTTGCTTCTGCATTATTTAATGTAAGTGCAGATGACAGACATGACCTGCAGCCTCTATCTGGGCAAGAGGTCCCCAGTTCTCCTGTGAGCTCAGATTTCCAAGTTCGTTTACAAGTAAAGATGTTTTGACCTAACTAGTATATTCCTCTTCTTCACCCCAATCATCTATATATTCCACTTCTTGGGGGTCCCTTTTGAACCAGTTATATTCTTCCCCTTCCCTAGAAATAAACTTGATTCCATTTAATTTCTACAGTTCATCTAATATCTTAGCCTTCAGATAGTATCAAACTTACAAAACTTTAATCTCTGAGAATACTTTCCTGTGATTAAAGATGTCTAGCTACAATTTAAAATTCGACAGTACATAATTTGTGCAAAGACGTGGAACTGTAATTATTATGCATTTCTAGTAGAGACGTCAACTGGTACAACAGCTTTGGAAAAAATTTTATAGTTTTGTATAACTATAAAGAAAAATTTAAATGCCCACAGTCTAATAGAAAAATGTTTATTTCAACCAAATACATAATGGTCCCAAGCTGGAAATAATCCAATATTCTCATCAACAAGAAAGTGACTAAACAAATGTGGTACATTCATAAAATGAAATGCTACTCAGCAATGGAAAGGATAAAATGTACTGATAGTCACAACAACATAGGTGAATATTAACAGATATATTAAAAGGCATCTTTCCATGTTGACAGTAACTGCACTAGTTGGGGTGAGGATGTAATAATGTGTGTAACTGTTAAGCCACTGTGTTGTATACTTGAAGACAATATAGTATTGTGTATCAACTATACTTCACTAAAAAAATGTGAAAAGAAATAAGACAAAAGAAAAAGAGTATATTCTGTTTGATACCACTTTTATGAAACCCAAATACTGGTAGAAATTATCTATGATGATAGAAATTGGGTAGTGGTTATAGTGGTAGAGATCAACCAGAAAGGGCCATAAGAAAATTTCTGAAGATATAGAAATGTTCCATATCTTATTTTGGAGTGGCAGATAGATAAGGTCTATAACTGTTACAATTAACTGAACAGTTAAGATTTGTGCATGTTATAGTATGTTCAATATATCTTAATTTTATACTTCATATTTATATATGTCTCCATAGTTATCAATAAGATTCCAGAGATAGATTGATTGATGTTCAGCAAAAATTATGTACTCTCATTCATCTTCAAGCTTTTGTTCATACTCTTTGCCTTCGGAGCAATGTTTGCTCATCTCTTGCTTGGATAGCTCCTTCCAGTTTTAACACGGAATTCTTGTCAGAAGACATTTTTCATCACAGATGACTCTAGGCTCCTTCTCTGGGCTTCCTATGATGCCTCTGTCAAGGAGAGCACACCATCCCATACTGGGAGTATCCACATTAGTGATAATTAGGGATAACTGGTCGAGCTTTATAAGGCACAGGTTTTGCTTTACTGTATTCTAAGTCAAAAAATGGTCATAGAATAGATGCTAAGAAATTATGTAATGACTGAATTCCAAGGTCAGTGGTAGAGTCCCTGAACTTACATCTTTAAGTTAAATTTTAACAAGTACCTGGTAGCATGTGTAATGCAGGCAACCTTCTGACTGCATATTGAGAAACACTGCTAACATGAGTATTGCTGGAGAAATCGAGTGTGCATTTTGAGCCCAAAACATTGTATACATCTTACAGCTTTTCTTAATATGTTCATCCACTCCCTTATTTCCTAGACATCCCATCATCACATCCTTAATTACACAAAGCTAATTATGGGCATGATGACCATAAAAATTTTCATCGAAATTGGGATATATTTGCATATAATGGGATATTTACAATTATACCAGGGCAATAGGTGTAACAATGAATACAGCCAGGATAGTATTTTTTCTTATGTTTTCCAGATTTATTTTATGCCTGGACCTTCAATGATAACCCCTTATATGTCCAAGAAGACAACAGGAGGTTTGTATCACAAGAGACAGGAAACTTATACATTGCCAAAGTGGAACCATCAGATGTGGGCAACTACACTTGCTTCATTACAAACAAGGAAGCACAGAGAAGTGTTCAAGGACCACCCACTCCATTAGTGCAGCGCCCTGATGGTAAGATGATGAGTTATCTTGGTAATATACTTGTCTGTGGCTCTTGAAGACTGGGGAGATCTGTAAAGCTTTCTATTTCCCTCTGGTTTAGTGGAGCCATATCATCTATGAGTTGAGGTCCAATTCACAAATGTAATGAATATCAGGTTTTATCAAAAAATTATAATAGAATATTGAATCGTTCACCCACATGGTACCGTATACATCATTCTGGATATACTATGCCATTTCTCCTATGGCACTGGAACAGATCATCCTTTCTTTGCTGGAATATTTTTACAAAAATGATCTTTGTTGGGGGGAGTAGGCGTGTGTGTGTGCACGTGTGGGTGCTGCCAAACTTATTAGTTGAATAATATATTTTTAATGAGCATAGGATACAGCCTCTCTTTAATACCTCTTTCTTTTCATATTTGTCCTTTTTGTTCATCCTTAATTTACCTGACTGGCAAAACAGGAAAATTTTTCACATCCAAGGAAAGTAACGCAAGCCAACATTACTTATGAACACTCCAAAGAGGAATGAAACACAAGATTCATGCTAATTATATTCTTCCAAGGAACATAATTCAGATTGGTCTCAAGTTTTGTAGCTTAGTCAGGCATAGCTGGTACAAGATTTAGAGAGTTAGAAAATCTAAGGAAATCATCGAACTAGAAAAATCCTCTAGTTGATTCTTTAATTAAATATGCACAGTGGGAAATGTAAAGATAGAAAACATGTCGATGCATTTTATGGTCAGTTTTGGACTTGAAACGTAATACCTCATAGAGTTTTTCACCTCTCTGAGGAATTTAAGAAAAGCAAGAATATAATGCTCACAATGGCTAACAGAATCATACAACTAGCTCTATACAGGGAGTTCTTATGACAGAACTTTTATAATCACTAACCATCCAAATATACTTACATGGTCTTAATTCAGATTTCAGCAACCACTAGATTTATTTGTAAGTCCAATTTCTCCCCTTCAGTGAATACTCTGTTCATGACTAGAAGAGCTCACTAGCCAATTATATGCATAGGAATTCTACCATATTTTTCTATTTTTTTCTGTCTACTCTCACTTTCTGCTTCTCCCTTTCTTCATTCCTTCATTATTCCATCCCCTTTTCTCTTCAACACATTTATAGTAAAAATAGAAGCATTACACAAAATATTTTAAAAATCAAACCTCTTCTACAGTAGTCACTCAAGAAATATCAGACTTCAACAAAATAGGAACTATATAAAACCAGCCAATTTATTTGAATAAAGTAATACACTCTCTACCTCTTTAACCATAGCCTCCTTGAATGTTTGGAATAGTTAAAGTCTTAAAAATTAGGTTTTTAAAATGTAAATATATTTTGTAAATTTTGTCTTTTTTGCACTTGTACTGGCCACCAATAAACCATTTTTTAAGGAATATATTACTCTGGTGTTTGGTATAACTAAAAAAATATATAATCAAAAGCTTTAAAGAATCTCGATTGTCATTGATTAAATTAATCCAGTTACTGATAGCCCAGAAATACATTCTGTTTGCTACAACTCCTCTAGTAGAAGCGTATTTACAACACATTTGACCACTGTCTTATTCTTACCTTATCCCATATCCATGATCCCTTATTGAAAAATTTTGAAGCTGTAAAAACAGAAATGTTTTTGTAAGTATATAGCAAGCTTGTTTAGCAGTAAAACCTTAATGAACCGACAAAAGAATACTTAGGTCTTTGTTTATCCCAACTACTGTGACTACTTCATAGGTTTTGTTGCAGATATATTGATATTTTGGATTAATATAAGGTGCTGCATTAAGACCTTTTACTGGCCCCATTTGTTCAGTGAAGGAGTAATAGATCTGGATATCTCTAGAGAAGAAACTTTCTTGATAACTGAGAAGCATTAAAATATAGGTGCATTTAGTTCTTAATTGGAAACACTAATTATTTTTAAGAGTTTATATGAAATATGGGGAAATTTGAGATGTCACTATTTTGATAATTTGATATATCTTAGACATTCTTTTTCAGGGGAGGGTAAGTGAATTGATTCCTTAAATAGCATCATGAAGTTTCCCTGCCCTCTGTCACTCACTAAAGTATAGAAAAATACTGTTAACTGAAGGACAAAATAATAAGATTTTGGTTAATAAAGCATTTTCTTCATGGAAAAATTCTGTTCTCCAGAAATGCTGCTAGCTTTTTTGATATTTAACAGGTGTGATGGGGGAATATGAACCAAAGATTGAAGTGCGTTTTCCTGAAACTATACAAGCTGCAAAGGATTCATCTGTAAAACTGGAATGCTTTGCCCTTGGAAAGTAAGGTTGTTTTTTTTTTCTGGTTGTTTTAATTTTTTTTAAAACCTTTTTGTTATTCAAACATTGCTCTTAAGTAAATTACCAAATAGATTTCAAAGGCTGGGCAAAAGTGGAACTTTCTTATTGGAATTTAAACAAACATGCCTAATACTCTGAAAATGATTGGGACTGTAATTCACCCCTAGGTTTGCTGATATTTCCTTTAGTTTGAGCATAATGAAAGCCATTTAGGCAGCACATTGCAAAGGAATAAGTGCAATTGTTTAAGATTGTGGGCAAGTCACTAGGCCTTCTACACAGCCTTCACTCCATCTCTTCCTACATCCAGAAATATATTTTGCAACATCTCATCCATCCTTTCCTTGGTCAACTCTAATGATAGAGTGCTCATTACCTTATAAATCATCTGCTGTTGTAACTCTAAAGTTTAGATTGGTCTTTATTATATTAAGGGCCAAACATCTTTCTATAATCCCCAACAGCCAAACGACCTACTTTTTCCTTCTGGACATCAAAACAGAGGGCTTCATTTAACTCTTTATGCACAAGAAGAGTTGTTGTGTCTTTATGCACAAGAAGAGTTGTGGTTGGAGTGTCACCTTGAATTAATCCGCAATTGTTGTAAATGAAAAACCTGCACTGCTAGTTTCCAAAATAAGACTAATTAAAGGCCATTGTTCATAGAGGATAATTAGAATTGAGCCAAACCTGATCTGGTAGTGGAGGGAGGTATTTTGTTTCACTCAGATAAGTGTTTATCAGCGACAGCTTTGGAATGCTTTTAAGCCAGTCAAATATCCGCATTTCTTCACACAAGAGCCAGACATCTCTGGGCCTTTTGGTAATATTCAAACTTCAATTTTTTATGCCTATAAGTACCAGGACCCAAATAACAAAGAGATAGACTAAATCTGCCATTTAAAAATATCAGCATGTGTATAAATTGCCTGGGGACAATTGAGAATCTGTAAGTCTGGGGTGAGGCCTGATTTCTCCATTGCTAATAAGCTCCCAGGTAATCGTGGTTCTTCTTTTCTACAGAAAATACTTACATTGTAAGAAACTTGACCCTCACTATCAACTTTGAGGGCTTACCTCTAAATCCAAAGTCTATTCCTAATGTGTGAATCACATTTAGAAATAGTGATTTACATCTAAAAGTATGGAAAATGTCCTTAAAAGTCTCCATCTTATTATTAAGTAAATATACTAAGCAATTCAAATAACACTGGCTACTAAATCTTTTAGGCTCCTTTCTATATGTGAAATTTTGTAGATCTTTACATTTCTCAGGTTATTCATTTTTCATGTCTTTAAAATATTTTCATACACTACTGGTCCCATAGTATTTGTCCAGTAACTAATTATTGATTGAATAAATTATTCTTAAAAAGTGACAAGTGGAGACCTTATGTCACAGTTTTTGTTTGCCTGCCTTTTAAGATATGATGAACTTTCACCATTTTCAAGCTTTCTGAGAAATTAAGATTTACAAAAAGAAATAAAATACTTGTCAGGAAAATACTATGAGAATTAGATGATTCATTTTAAAAGAAGACTAATGGAAATAGTACCTAGAAATAATATTAATAGCTTATCTATCATATTTGGCACCAGGAATTATGGATTCCTGTAGTTTAAAAAATATTCTTACATAGTAAAATAACTTTGAAAACTATTAAGCTAGTTCTCAAGTATCTCATGTAAATAAATTTCATTTGTTAAACATTGATAACTAAGAATTTATATGATGCACATAATCTTTAGAACTGTGTGGGGTATATCATAAGTTTATTGCATATGAGAAAAACGAAGCTCAGATTGAATAAATCACCTGTTCAGTTTCATACTTCTGTTAAGAAGGCAAAGGCAATTCAAATCTAGTCCCACCTTATTTTAAGTTCTGAACTTAGGAACTTGTGAGTAAATACTTAATAACTGCTCTTGAAGTCAACAGAGACAGATTCAGTTCCTACTTTTCTCAAGAGTTGTGTGACCCTTAGCAAATATCCTTCTTAACCTCGGTGAATTTCCATATTGTCATCCAATGACACCTGTCTGCTTTGTTTCTTTTGAAGATTTGAGCGGATCCTAAAAGTAAAAGCATTTAGCACTGGGCTTGGCATTTAGGCAGTAAATGTCCATTGAATTATTATGAACTCCAAATGCAAATTCCATTGTCTTTTTGTGTTATTACCAGTGTTTGAGTTATTGGGGACTTTCAAACTAGGTATCTCAGAGAATCTACACATTCTCTCTTTGCAACCCATTCTTTTTCGTCTGCCTCAATATTTGTGGTGATATTAGAGAGAAAGCAGCAAACAGGGTCAGTTCTGGAGTAGAAAAGAGAAGACATGGAGAAAACTTAGTTGCTCAATATAGTCTTTGAATTGCTCACATGGAAGATTTAACTTTATTTATTTCCACGTTTTTATTTCTAAAAAATTCAAACCTGCAGAAATGTGGAAAGAGTAATACCTGGACAATCATGTCAGTCATGTATCCTTCACATGAACTGGCAAAGTATAAGTCTTTGTGACATTCCCTTCTCTGTCTGTGTTGTTCTCTCTCATTCTCTGCACGTGCACACACACATGCACCAAGCATTAAAACGGATGCATGATAAGTAATAAGTGAGCCTGCATTTGGAGGGGGGACATATTTATGCCACTCAAAATATTGCTATAGATCCATACCTATTCTTCAACCAAACTTGCTATAAAATTTAGGGATGGAAGAAAAGAAAAAAGAAGAGTCAGGAAATTTTGACCATTTATAGTTTACCATTTGACTTAACGATTTGATCCAGTCATAGATACATGCTAACATGTCCAAAGAGGACAAGTGAAGCCTTAGAATGTATGAGGTAAATTGTTGAGAATTCTCAGTTGGAGTAATTCAGAACTAAATAAATCATCTTTCATTTTATTAACCTCGTGGTGATGGAAAACAACACATTAAAAACTGACAACCAAGAAAACTGCATATTGTAAAATTTATTATCTTAAAAACATATGGGAGTACCTGGACTTCTTGATATAATTTGAACTACAATATTTGACTTAGGAATATTTGACTTGGGAAAATAATAGTTTTAAAAAGTCCTCTCCTAAATGGCTAATCTGATGTGATGTACAAAAAAACTGATTGATAAATTATATGTTCATTGTTAGGTTTATACATAAAAGAACTGTTGCACATGAAATAAAATTAAAGAAGAATGGGAAATGGTGAGAATTACTTAACTGCACTTCATAGAAAATCGTCAAGGAAATCATTGATTTAATGGAATATATGCTCCAGAATGTTTTATCTGAAAATTAATCAATGTTGAGGTCATATTTATTAAATTGAGGCATTAAGATGGAATTGAAATTCCTTGGGGTTAAAGTGGAAAGTCCAAAGCATTCACTGAGTAAAAGTAATAGTGTTAATATAACCTGTGTAAAACACATGTATTTTGTGCACGTGGAGTGTAAATGCATTTCTAATTCCTTCAAATGAATAAACGTATATGAAAATGCTTTATATATTTTATAAAATATTATACAAATGTGAACTACTAGCAAAAAGAGTTTTCATATATGCTTGCCAAAAGTTTTTGGAAAACAAATTGCATTGCAGTTGAAACATTGCAAACATAACTGAACGTGCTTTTTAGCCCATTATAAAATTTGACATTTACCAAATACTATACTGACTTTTCCAAATTCGCAAACTTAGCAAACATAAAAAATAACATCAAACATCTTGCTTTTTAAATTATAAATCTATGTAGGTTTATTGCCAAATGTTTTTATAAACTCTATTGAATGATAATTGTAAATCATGTTCTGTGACATCTCTTCATAAAAATAGATCTGTGCAGCATTGGGATTTAGCTGTTTTCCCCCGCCCAAATATGGGTACTGCTGTGTACAAATCCATTTAAATCTCCTTATTCGCTTCCAAGGTACTACACTCCTTTACAAAATATTTGATAAATGCAAAAGCGAATTGACTCAGAGAGAAATGAAATCAAAGTTATTTTTCTTATTAACAATGTTTCTAAATGCTTTTACTAACCAACTCCTGAATACTGTTTATGCTATAAACCATGCATTCATAAAGCTGGGGTTTACAAAACTCGGTAACAGAAAGAGAGAAGAAAGGAAAGAGGGAAATAGGAAACAAATCAGCAGGTGAATATGTGGACTGGCAGGAGAGAAAAGAAAAAAAGGTGTTAAAACATAGACATGGCATATCAGGTAAAAGGAATTGACATAACCAGATTTTAGTGTGAAGTTTATGTTTATCTGGCAAGGAATTAGGCTGTGCTATTTGCCGTAGCTATGCTGTAAGAAGCTAATGTTTCCTCTATCGTCCTTGTTTTTGACTCTCCTGTTGCCTTTGGGTTTCCCTAGAGACTCTTACGTAGCAAGTCTGGGTCTAAAGTTCTTTCAGCAATAATCCCTGCTGTTATCCTGGAGTTCTACTGATGCTATGAAAATCCTTATTTGCTAATTCCATCATCGCTAAAATTTATAAATCTTTCTGTTGACAGCATTTTATCCTAGTCATGATCATCATTCTTAATGCTTTTTAGGTTGTCTGGTGATTTTAGATTGAATTTTGGGGATAATAAATGTTATACAGTCAAACGCTAGATTATGGTTATTTATTTAAAATACTGGATCTTATTGATAGGAGTTAAGTTATTGTCAATCTGCTAAATATTTACATGGCTTATTATGAAGCTTCCTTAGAGTAGCTATAGATAAGACTTTAGTCTAAGGCTAGTTCACTACTGAGATGCATCCCCTACTGAATGCTAAGTGTTCACTGCACCTCTCTTCTCTAATTTGGTGGACCTGTAATGTCTTCCAGCCCTATTTGAGTCCTGAACATTGTTCTGCACACAACCACATGTGACATTTTTCTTATGTTATGGAGATTGCTGGAGCACTTTATTTTTGTCATCCCATCCTCTCTGATACTCTATAATCCCAGCCACTTCAATCTTCTGTGTCTTCTCAATGCTGTGAAATAGTAATGTCCTATTTATGTTCTCATTTATTATCTAATCTAGAAAGTAACTATAGACAGAAAACCAGGGACACCAAAGGCTTACTTCACGTATTTCCCCCTCTTTCAAGGGTCACAGTTTTGGCTGTCCAGGGATCAAATGTTTTTACATTTCCAGAATAGCTTTGGTTGCCATGTTTGTCTAGCTTTCTAATTGTTTCCATCAGGAAGATAAATTCAGTCCCAGTTACTCCAACATAGCTAGAAGACAGGTATTGGTTTTTTGGGGTTTTTTCTTTTGGTATCACTAATCTACAATTACATGTGCCACATTATGGTTACTAGACTCCCAATATCATCAAGTCCCCCCCATATACCCCATTACAGTCACTGTGCATCAGCATAGTGAGATGCTATAGAATCACTATTTGTCTTCTCTGAATTGCATAACCCTCCCCGTGCCCCCCCCCCACATTATGTCTGCTAATCGTAATGCCCCTTTTTCCCCCTTGTCCCTCGCTTCTCACCCATCTTCCCCAGTCCCTTTCCCTTTGGTATCTGTTAGTCGAGTCTTGGGTTCTGTGAGTCTGCTGCTGTTTTGTTCCTTCAGTTTTTTTTTTCTTGGTTCTTATACTCCACAGATGAGTGAAATCATCTGATACTTCTCTTTTTCCACTTGGCTTATTTCACTGAGCATAATACCCTCTAGCTCCATCCATGTTGTAGCAAATGTCTGGATTTGTTTTCTTCTTAGGGCTGAATAATATTCCATTGTGTATATGTACCACCTCTTCTTTATCCATTCATCTACTAATGGACACTTAGGTTGCTTCCATTTCTTGGCTATTGTAAATAGTGCTGTGATAAACATAGGGGTGCATATGTCTTTTTCAAACTGGGATCCTACATTAGGGTAAATTCCTAGGAGTGGAATTCCTGGGTCAAATGGTATTTCTATTTTGAGTTTTTTGAGGAACCTCCATACTGCTTTCCACAATGGTTGAACTAATTTGCATTCCAACCAGCACTGTACGAGGGTACCCCTTTGTCCACATCCTAGCCAACATTTGTTGTTGTTTGTGTTTTGGATGTTGGCCATCCTTACTGGTGTGAGGTGGTATCTCGTTGTGGTTTTAATTTGCATTTCTCTGATGATTAGCAATGTGGAGCATCTTTTCATGTGCCTATTGGCCATCTGAATTTCTTCTTTGGAGAACTGTCTATTCAGATCCTCTGCCGATTTTTTAATTGGATTGTTTGCTTTTTGTTTGTTGAGGTGCATGTGTTCTTTATATATTTTGGATGTCAACCCCTTATCAGATATGTCACTTATGAACATAGTCTCCCATACTGTAGTATGTCTTTTTGTTCTACTGATGGTGTCCTTTGCAGTTCAGAAGCTTCTCAGCTTGATATAGTCCCTCTTGTTCATTTTTGTTTTTGTTTCCCTTGCCCAGGGAGATATGTTCATGAAGAAGTTGTTCATGTTTATGTCCAAGAGATTTTTGCCTATGTTTTTTTTTCTAAGAGTTTTATGGTTTCATGACTTACACTCAGGTCTTTGATCCATTTTGAGTTTACTTTTGTGTATGGGGTTAGACAGTAATCCAGTTTTGCCAACACCAGTTGTTGAAGAGCCTGTCATTTCCCCATTGTATATCCATGGCTCCTTTATCGTATATTAATTGACCATATATGTTTGGGTTAATGTCTGGACTCTCTATTCTGTCCCATTGGTCTATGGGTCTATTCTTAAGCCAGTAACAAATTGCCTTGATTACTGTGGCTTTGTAGTAGAGCTTGAAGTCAGGGAGCGTTATTCCCCCTGTTTTATTCTTCCTTCTCAGAAATGCTTTGGCTACTCAGGGTCTTTTGTGATTCCATATGAATTTTAGAATTATTTGTTCCAGTTCATTGATGAATGCTCTTGGTATTTTGATAGGAATTGCATTGAATCTGTAGATTGCGTTAGGTAGCATAGCCATTTTGACAATATTTATTCTTCCTAACCAAGAGCATGGGATGCATTTCCATTTGTTAGTGTCTTTTTTAATTTCTCTTAGGAGTGTCTTATAGTTTTCAGGGTATAGGTCTTTCACTTCCTTCGTTAGGTTTATTCCTAGGTATTTTATTCTTTTTGATGCAATCATGAATGGAATTGTTTTCCTGGTTTCTCTTTCTGTTAGTTCATCATTAGTGTATAGGAAAGCAACAGATTTCTGTGTATTGATTTTGCATCCTGCAACTTTGCTGAATTCAGATATTAGTCCTAGTAGTTTTAGAGTACAGTCTTTGGGGTTTTTTGTGTACAATATCATGTCATCTGCAAATAGTGACAATTTGACTTCTTTACCAATCTGGATGCCTTGTATGTCTTTGTTTTGTCTGATTGCCGTGGCTAGGACCTCCAGTACTCTGTTGTATAACAGTGGGGAGAGTGGGCATCCCTGTCTTGTTCCCAATCTTAGATGAAAAGCTTTCAGCTTCTCACTGTTAAGTATGATGTTGGCTGTGGGTTTGTCATATATAGCCTTTATTATGTTGAGGTGCTTTCCCTCAATACCCATTTTAATGAGAATTTTTATCATGAATGGATGTTGAATTATGTCGAATGCTTTTTCAGCATCTATGGAGATGATGATGTGGTTTTTGTTCTTCCTTTTGTTGATGTGGTGGATGATGTTGATCGATTTTCGAGTGTTGTACCATCCTTGCATCCCTGAGATGAATCCCACTTGATCATGGTGTATGATCCTCTTGATGTATTTTTGAATTCGGTTTGCTAATATTTTGTTGAGTATTTTTGCATCTACGTTCATCAGGGATATCGGTCTGTAATTTTCTTTTTTGGTGGGGTCTTTGCCTGGTTTTGGTATTAGAGTGATGCTGGCTTCATGGAATGAGTTTGGAAGTATTCTCTCCTCTTCTAATTTTTGGAAAACTTTAAGGAGAATCGGTGTTATTTCTTCTCTATATGTATGGTAAAATTCAGAAGTGAATCCATCTGGCTGGGATTTTGTTCTTGGGTAGTTTCTGATTACCGATTCAATTTCATTGCTGGTAATTGGTCTGTTTAGGTTTTCTGTTTCTTGCTTGGTCAGTCTTGGAAGGTTGTGTTTTTCTAAGGACTTGTCCATTTCTTCTAGGTTTTCCAGATTGTTAGCATATAGATTTTCATAGTATTCTCTAATAATTCTTTGCATTTCTGTGGGGTCCATCTTGATTTTTCCTTTCGCATTTCTGATTCTGTCTATGTGTGTAGATTCTCTTTTTCTCTTAATAAGTCTGGCTAGGTGTTTATCTATTTTGTTTATTTTTCAAAGAAGCAGCTCTTGGTTTCATTGATTTTTTCTATTGTTTTATTCTTCTCTATTTTATTTGTTTATTCTCTAATCTTTATTATGTCCCTCCTTCTGGTGACTTTGGGCCTTATTTGTTCTTCTTTTTCCAATTTCAATAATTGTGACTTTAGACTATTCATTTGGGATTGTTCTTCCTTCTTTAAATAGGCTTGGATTGCAATATACTTTCCTCTTAAAACTGCCTTTGCTGCGTCCGACAGAAGTTGTGGCTTTGTACTGTTGTTGTCATTTGTCTCCATGTATTTTTTGATATCTGTTTTAATTTGGTCATTGATCCATTGATTATTTAGGAGCATGTTGTTTAGCCTCCATGTATTTGTGAGCCTTTTTGTTTTCTTTCTAAAATTTATTTCTAGTTTTATACCTTAGTGATCTAAGAAGTTGGTTAGTAGAATTTCAATATTTTTGAATTTACTGAGGTTCTTTTTGTGGCCTAGTATGTGATCTATTCTGGAAAATGTTCCATGTGCACTTGAGAAGAATGTGTACCCTGCTGCTTTTGGGTGTAGAGTTTTTTAGATGTCTGTTAAGTCCTTCTGTTCTAGCGTGTTGTTCAGTGCCTCTGTGTCTTTACTTATTTTCTGTCTGGTTGATGTGTCCTTTGGAGTGAGTGGTGTGTTGAAGTCTCCTAAAATGAATACATTGCTTTCTATCTCCTCCTTTAATTCTGTTAGTATTTGTTTCAGATATGTTGGCGCTCCTGTGTTGGGTGCATATATATTTATAATGGTTATATCCTCTTGTTGGACTGACCCCTTTACCATTATATAATGTACTTCTTTATCTCTTGCTACTTTCATTTTGAAGTCTATTTTGTCCGATACTAGTACTGCAACACCTGCTTTTTCCCCTTGTTGTTTGCATGAAATATCTTTTTCCATCCTTTCACCTTTAGTCTGTGTATATCTTTGGGTTTGAGGTGAGTCTCATTTAAGCAGCATATACATGCATCTTGCTTTTTTATCGATTCTATTCCTCAGTGTCTTTTGATTGGTGCATTCAGTCCATTTACATTTAGGGTGATTATCAATAGATATGTACTTATTGCCATTGCCAGCTTTTAGATTCGTGGTTACCAAAGGTTCAAGGGTAGCTTCTTTACTATCTAACAGTCTAACTTAACTCTCTTGTTAAGCTATTATATACACAGTCTGATGATTATTTATTTCTCACCCTTCTTATTCTTCCTCCTCCATTCTTTATATATTATGTTTTCATTTTGTACTCTTTTGCGTTCCTTTGACTGTTTTTGTGGAAAGTTTATTCTATTTTTTGCCTTTAGTTTGTATTTGGATGGTCTGCCTTCTTTGCTATGAATTTATTTTCTCTGGTGACATCTTTTTAGCCTTAGGAGTTCTTCCATCTAGAGCATTCCCTTTAAGATATCCTGTAGAGGCGGTTTGTGGGAGGCAAATTCCCTCAACTTTTGCTTGTCTGGGAATTGTTTAATCCCTCCCTCAAATTTAAATGATAATCATGCTGGACACAGTATTCTTGGTTCAAGGCCCTTGTGTTTCATTGCATTAAATGTATAATGCCATTCTCTTCTGGGCTGTAAGGTTTCTGTTGAGAAATCTGATGTTAGCCTGATGGGTTTTCCTTTGTAGGTGATCTTTTTTCTCTCTCTGGCTGCCTTTAACACTCCGTCCTTGTCTTTGATCTTTACCATTTTAATTATTATATGTCTTGGTGTTGTCCTCCTTGGGTCCCCTGTGTTGCGAGATCTGTGGGCTTCCATGGTCTGAGAAACTATTTCCTTTCCCAGCTTGGGGAAGTTCTCCTCCATTATGTCTTCAAAGACACTTTCTATCCCTTTTTCTCTCTCTTCTTCTTCTGGTACCCCTATAATGCGAATATTGTTCTGTTTGGATTGGTCACACGGTTCTCTTAATTTTCTTTCATTCCTGGAGATCCTTTTATCTTTCTCTTCCTCAGCTTCTCTGTATTACTGTTCTCTGATTTCTATTCCATTAACAGTCTCTTGCACCTTGTCCAGTCAGCTCTTCAGCCCATCAATTGACTGTTTCATTTCTGTAGTATCTCTTCTCACTTGCTCCCTCAGCTCTTGCATATTTCTCTGTAGATCCATCAGCATGGTTATGACTTTTATTCTGAATTCTTTTTCAGGAAGATTGTTTAAATCTATCCCACCCGGGCCTCTCTCTGGGGTTTTCTGGGTGAGTCTTGACGAGACCATATTCTTCTGTCTTTTCATGGCGATGGAAGTGGTTGCAGGCAGGTGCCACGTGTATCAGCTGGAAGAACAAAGTCCCTTCCTGCTTGTTGTTCTCCTTGCCCTTCTCCACAGCCTGTGCCAGTTACCTGCACACTGGGAGGCGGTCTCTGGGATAATCCCCTAACCTGCCATGGATGGGTTAGCCTAGAGCACTGCAGGGGTTTGCAGCCACGCTGGGTGCGTTCTGCGCCCCTTGGTGCCTTTCAGCTCTTGCTCTGGCTTCTGTGGCCCTTCCCAGTTAGCTGCACACCCACTGGGAGGAGATTCTGTGCAGCCCTTCCCGTTTAGCTGCACGCCCACCAAGAGGGTATTCTGTGTAGTTGTTGTGGGTGGTGCTGTTCTCCCGGTGTTCCGCAGCTGTGGCAGATCTGCCGCAGTGCTGGCCAGGGGGAATGAATGGCAGGCTGCTTATCTCTGTGAGGTGCTTTGGGGCTGCTTTACCCAGTAGTCGGTTAGGGGGCCCGAAGTTCCTCAAGATTCCCAGCCTGCTGGGTTGAGTGCGCTGGGACGATTTTGTTCCGCTGTTGGGCCCTTGTCTCTTTAAGACTTTTAAGAAAGCATCCACTTTTCTTTTGTCCCAGGGGAGCCAGCTGTGGGGACCCACTTGCAGTCTCCGTGTTGGATCCTGCCCTTCCGTTTCTCTAATCTCCAGTACACCATGCGATGTGTGTCTGTGCTCCCAGTACAGATCACCAGGGCTGGTTATTTAGCAGTCCCGTGCTTTCACTCCCTCCCCACTCTGATTCTTTTCCTCCTGCCGGTGCACTGGGGTGGGGGAGCGCTTGGTCCCACTGGGTCGCAGCTTTGTATCTTACCCGCTTCATGAGGTGCTGAGTTCTCGCAGATGTAGCTGTAGCCTGGCTGTTGTACTGTATCTTCTGGGCTCTCTTTTAGGAATAGTTGTATTTGTTGTATTTTCACAACTATGTATGGTTTTGGGAGGAGATTTCCAACACCCTACTCATGCCGCCATCTTCCCAGAACCTCCCAGGTATTGTTTTTAATGCTCATTTTGAAGGTAAATACAGTGAAGTTTAGAGAAGTTAAGTGACTTGATCAACATAATTTGTAGAACTGGAATTCAAATCCATATCTCACTGATTCTGATTTCAAAACTTACACTCAAATTTACATCAAATTATCTTTTTAATGTATGAGTTCATTTCCCAGGTGCAAATGCAGTTAGCCCTCAATTCTCTCAATGTGATCCTAGGAAAAGGCTTGAAAATTTTCAGCAAAATGTTAAAAAAGATTTTATCTGGGAAATGAAATTATGGATATATTTCTCATTTAATTTCTCTCTAATTACTAATATTTCAACAGCAAGTAAGTTTTAATTTTATATATTAATTTTTTTTAATTCAAAAGATAACCTTTTTAAAACTCAAGCTGTTTTTTAATGAGAAAAACATGTGTTTCCAAAGATCAGTCAGAGGCATTGAGGAGTATACACCCCACTGCTTTGTACATGATGATGGCAATAACTATGATTTATAAAAACCTGGAATAGATGATTAGAGAGAGCACAGAAAACCCTGTCCCAGGCACAGCAACTAACCTAGGGGAACGCTGCAATCATGTAAGAAGAGAGAATAGAGATTGAGGCCAAGGGAAGGCTAGCTACATTGGTTACTTATAGAATCTAACCATCTTAAACAACCAAAGGCTAATGTGAGTATAGAATAATTGAGACAAAAGTTCAGATCCCTGATTGAACTTTAATTGCTATGAACTTTTGGGATATGTAACTCACTGTCTGTACAGGGTTTTCAGAGCTGACATGATCACAGCTTTCAACTCTCAGCTTTGTCTCATTTATTTAACATGGCAGACTCTTAATTGTCTAAGCTGCAAATTAATTGTATTGTGAAGCACGCTGAGAAACTCTGTGTATAGGTGCTATGCAAATATAGTATGATTGATTGATAGATCTATGGGTCTCCATTTAGGAAAATATAGGCTTTTTCTCCTAGTGAAGAAATTAAACTGATACCTCTCATAACTTTTCTACTGCTCTTGTAAACAACCAAACATATTTTCCTTTTTTTTTTTTGCTTTTGAATCTTAATTTAGTAACTTTGCTGTCAGTATTCCTGAAGGTAAATACAATTAGGAGTAGCACTGACTGTTCTATGTGTTCTGTAACCCTCACACACACAACTATATTTATGTATACATATATATTTTTTCTTTTTACTTAGGAAGGAAAAGATACCCTTTTAATTAATTAATACCCATTAGTTGGCTATTAATGTCAAGCAATAAATTTGAAGTCTCACTAAGATGTTTTTAGGTATTCCAGAACTTTCAGATGACAGAGCAACTATTTGATGTTTGCTTTTCTGACACATATGGACATAATTGCAGATTATACCACGGAAAGTTTGCTCAGGTCTCTCAGGGTGGCAATAGTATTTCTAAATCAAATTATGTGCATTCAGGTTTTTCAGATGTTTAACAACTCGTTTAAAAAATAATCAGAGAGGTATCTTAAAAATTTCCTATTTGGGTACCTGATAAGTAGTTCGTTTTTTTTCTTTCTTTCTTTCCTCATTTAATTGAAAGGATAGAGAGCAGAATATTTTCCTATGCATAGTTTGTCCCATTATCTCCAGACTGTATATTGAAACCTAATCTTCATGTTCTCACTCACTGCCTTGTATTTTACCATGATATTATATTGCTTAGCATAAAATAATCTGGAAAACTCCATAAATACTCCCTTCTGTTGAACATGCATGCAAATCTGAGAACTGACAAATCTTCAAGCCCATCTTTGAGAAACAGAAAAACATTTCTCAACAAATACACACATACACACGCACTCACTTCCTAGGACTGAATGATTTATTAGTAGATTCACTGGTATTTTAAGACAGCGCTGGGTTCTGGAAAAAATAAAAAGTTTGAATTCAAAGAGATCAGGTTTAAATCCTAAGTTCCCCTGTCAATAACTGAGTGAGTATGATTAGTTTTCTCATCTGTAAAACAAGGAAAAATTAGTTATATGATAGATATATAGATTGATAAAGTAGGATTGTTGTACAGACTGGAAATACTATTAAACTTACATACTTACCTACCAGAGTTCCTGGACCATGATAGACAATCAATGAATAGTAACAATTTTATTAATTGTGGTAATTGCAGTACTGCTTTGACTGAGAAGTTAAAAAGAAATGCACAGGAAGAAGAGAAGGGGTCTCTGCATTATATTTTTGTGCTAATGCAATCCTCAAAGACTTGCTCAGAATATTGAATCTACCATTTCAAAATCTTGTGTTTAATCTTTATAAGGATTATTGGCATCCCCTCACACATTTATTTCTCAAATTGAGCACCATATTTATTAACTCAGCAAACATGTATCGGATACCTCGTGTGATCTTTATTTCCTTTATTCCTTCATTTATTTATTCAGTCAGTCAGGAGTTCTCCAAGCAGCAGGCACCAGATGAGACCCTGGGGAGATAAAGAAGATTACATAAGGGCCTTAGGGAACTTGCAGTCTACTGAGAATAGGATTGATGTAACAACACATGGGTCACACATTTTTCCTGGGATCTGCTCTTTCCTTATAAACTTTCAATGAAGAAAGATTCAAAGATACATGCTCTGGGAGCTTCACTGATTATCTTTTTTCCCCAGGCTGCCCTTAGTTAAACTGAGGGTGGAAGGGGTCACTGCCAATTCCTTTGGTAGAGTTAACTGTAGGCTATTACTTAAGGGGTTCTTTGTATCTCTGAGAAATAGGAGATTCTTAACTTACATTTTTTTCTCCTTTCACCAATACTTTTTTAAAATTATTATTAAGAGGCTTTTAAAAATAAGTTTAGAACAGAAAAATTGAGCAGATAGTACAGCAAAATCCCATACAACCCCACACTTAGTTTCCCCTATTATTAATATCTTACATTAAGATGGTACATTTGTTACAGTGAATGAACCAACATGAATATGTTTTTATTAACTTAAGTCCATGCTTTATTCAAATTTCCTTGGTTTTTGGCAGATGATAAAAAATACTAATATTCCACCCACATTGCACTGAATTCTAGCCTCCCTAAACTCTTCTGGTCTGTAGTAATGTCTCAGACTTTCCTTGTTGATTGTGACTTGACAGTTTTGAGAAGGATGGTGTTCCATTAGAATTTGTCTAGTATTTTCCTCATGTTTTGACTGAGATTATGGGGTTTGGGAAAGAAGAACACAAAGGAATGACATTTTTACCACATAATATCAAGGTCACTTCTCTTATCAAAATGATTTATGACTACAGATGCTGGCTTCATCATCTAGCTGAAGTAGCTTTTGTCAGGATTCTCCACTGTAAAATGATTCATCTTTCTCTTTCCATATTGACTCTGTGGAAGGAGATCACTATGCACCACACTTAGTGAGTATGAAGTTAAACTTCCCCTCCTTTAAGGTATTGAATCTACGTACTTTCTTTGGAATTATTCTGCATGGGAGATTTGTCACTGCTCACTCCCCACTATTAATTTATGTTTAACAGTATTGGTCAGTGAGTATTCTGTATATTGAGCTATAATCCAATACTACTTTGTTTTGCTGCTCAAATTGTTTTAGCATACTCTTTTTCATAATGCCTTGTAAAAATCTTAAATATGTACACCATGAATGTATTTGCAGGTCATTAAACAGTGCATTTGTAATGACAATAGAACATCCCAGTGTATATTTTCAGCCAGGCTCCTACTGATAGTTTCTTTCTGTTTTGTTTCCATTTTTTTGTTGTAGTAAATAATGTAGTAAATATTCTTGTTGCCCTGTTTTGACCATGCCCATGCAAACTTCCTCAGCATATTTTTAGAAAATTAGAATTATTGTGTAAAGGGAATGTAAAAAGCTAAGTTTTCTGAAATGCGCTGGCTGATTCTCAAGAACAGTTGTAGAGGGGCAACTTCCAAAGACCAGGGAACCAGCCTACAAATTGGGTCTCTGTTGATCTTATACACATGCTCTGAATCCAGTGTCAAGCATCCCTTTCACTTATTTTCAAAACAGAAATTGTATTTTTATAGTGCTGTTTCTAAAATTAAACAAATTTAAAGGCTTTAAAAATCATACAAGAATAATATATACACTTCTAGAAGCTACTTGTCATCCTTCCCTTCCCAGTTTATCACCACCTTTCTCAGGAGACCTACAGTTCTTACATTTTTACTTTTTTAAGTAATAGGCAATTTCAGGAGAAAAGAATTCAAATCCAAGTTGGAACTGAGCTGAAGGAAAAGAAATTATCTGCTTTCTTTTTTTCCAGCTGACCGTGGAATCCATCTCTAGAACCTTTCCAGGATTTTGGAGGCATCTCGATATGTTAAAAAAAAAAGTAAAACAAAGCCTCTATGATTTTACCTTCTGGTCCTTGGACATAAGGAACTCTATCTACTGGTTGTAAAACACATTAGTTCATTAGGTTAAGAATATATTTCAAGGTCACATTGTACACCCTAAAGTGACTCTCATTTTGTAGCTGGTTAATTCCTGCAGAAACAGAAAGTCAGGTGGCTTAGTGTGCAATCTCTGTGAAAAGAGACTTTGACTCAAATCCTTTTTTTTTTAACTAAATACACTTTGTGATATTGGACATGTTACTCTTGTCCCAGTCTCCTCATCTACAAAATGTTCATAACAATAGTCCCATGTCTCATAGTATTATTATATGGTTTCAAGAAATCACTTAATGCAGTGTCTCTTGTACATTGCAGGAAAGTTTGTGCTTATAAGCTGAGCTAAGGTCAAGCCCTATAAATTTGAAGGAACACAGGCCTCCAGAACATCACCTACCTTGACAAATTATCATTTTCTCTATCATAGAGTAGCATAGTGCTCATATGATTGGAGAAGTATTTATTTAGGGTTAATATTATGCATCAATAAAACATTATGGGCAAGCTGTTAATTAACTGCTAAATGCTTTATCATTTTCACCTTGAAATGATGGGCTCCAGTTTATGTTTCATGTGCAAATTAGCACTTATTTTATTTTGTTTAAGCAGAGTAGAAAATGGCAATAAAATTCTTAGTGAATCTTTGGACAATAAAACCTTCCTGTGCCTATGTGATAACCATGGTAATAAGGTAATTTATTAAGCCTTACTATGGGTTCAAGTTTTATATTTCAGAATGTATTCTCAATGATACTTCCTCATTTAATCCTCTCAAGAGCCTTTTATATACCCATTGTTATATCTAATTATAGAGAGAAAGCTGAGGCTCATAGAGGTTGGGTAATTTTCAATCAATCACATGAAACTTGCCTGTATCCTTATACCCTGCCTGCAAGGGCCATTCTGCTTCTATTGCTATTATTACCAAATCTTTTGTGGCTTTTCATTTGGCTGCAGCAACTGTAGTGGCAAATACCAGACTAATACATACATACGATAAGATTTTTCCCTGAGGGAAACCTGCTACAGACACTGACCAATAGGATGGAATCATCTACTATTTAGATCACTCAGAAAAGAATGTTTTCCCTTTTTCCTCAACAGTGAGATTGCTTTTCTATAGAACTCATGAATTTATCCATATTGTATCCCCATAGAACAATCCTATATTTCAAGCTCTTTGTATGAATATTTCAAGTTGGGGAAATGAAAGAAGCTAACTGAACAGTCTGAAAATTTAGCAAAGGCACTCTTTGCTGGTTTTATTATTCTGTTTCAATTGTTCGATTAAAAATGGCCACTGACAGGATTTTTTGAAATGAGGTTCAAGTTGAGAATAATCCCAAACATAAGCATCTTAGGAAACTGGTTCCCTGTACCAGTTTCTAGGTAAAAACTTGGTATGGCCTGGATTTAAGCTGTGGATAATGAATTTTAAGAAATCCAGGGGAGAAATATAAGCTTTCTCAAATAGCACTAGTAATGAAAATTCTATTTATGGGCTAATGGTATAGAATGAAAACACAGTTTCTTGTATTATGTGAAAAGCTTAATTTAAATTCCAACTCAAGTTGGAACTAGGCCAGATGGTTAACAAATGTATTCTCTGTCTCTAGATAAAATTAATAGGATGCTCACTCAGTAAAAGCATAATGACGAGCGAGAATGGAGTAAAAGTCCTTATTTATGGCAATGCTTACTTAAGAAGCACAAAACCAGAAGAGTAGGGGAAGAAAGAAAAAAAGCCTTGCTTTTATTATCCAGTAGTATGTTACAACTGTGAGGACCCACATTTCAAGCAAACTTGACTTTGAAATAGGGACAAAATAAAAAAAGGCTTTGGTAGCACTCTTTGAACTGCAAATTTCATGAATGCCTCATCTGTGGTCTGAGGAAACTGGATGAGAGAGCTGCTGCAGATTGGTTCTCTTCACGGAGATTTATATCCAAACTGGATTTTTACATCATATTTGTGAAGAATAAAAGCAAAAGTTTAAGGAGGGGTTAAGGAGTTGGAACTACATGGAAAATGTTGCCAGAAATGGATGATATCTGTAGTTAGGATGACGATGGCACCATTTATTTTGACTTACCTTCTCTAACGGCAGTTTCAAGAAATTTAACAAAAATCGCCATTCAGATGACTCCCCCAGGATCCCCGTTGCTCCATGACATTATTCACATATTAATATATTAACTGTGTAATCTAAATAGACCATTCATTTTTAAACTAAAATGAACTACCAGAAAATACTACATAAGTAACATCAACAACACGAGCGACCTAGGTAAGTCCTAAAAAGATGCTGAAGACACAAAAGGAGAAAGGAGTCTAATAGTATTTATAATTGATTGGGTGGCAACTCAAAGTATTGGAAGGTGGTTCACAATAAATTAGCCTGTACTGGAACTCTAAGTGAAGGAGAATTGGCAGGTAATAATTTGGCAGAAATTACCTGTCTAAACGTGAGTACCATTCCAAAAAGTTAATTAGGATTGTTAGCAGCTGCCAGCTGAATTTTTAACTCAGATAACATATAAAAGCCATCCGCCACAACGCCTGGTACATAGTATGCACTCAACTAATGGTCATTAGTATTCATAAAAAATTCCGGGTTTCTTAGGCAGGATATTTTCCCCCCGTGTGGAGAATTCTGATGCCTTTCCTTCCTATCACAGTGTTCCTAGATGATTAGACAGATTTTAAAAAAAGGTACTTCACAGCAAAGTATGTCATATCTCACCTGAGAGATACCTGCTCTCATGATGAGGAAATGAATATGACCTGTATGACCAATAGCAGTATCTCCTTAGTAGCTGGTATATTAAGCAGTAAGAAATAGGAAATTTACTTCTAGAGATAAATGTGCATGCTTAAGCACCCATTTTAGTTGCAGTTTGTACATCTGATTCTGTTTTACAGATGATTCGTAAATCAATTTATGTGAAATGCTAGTCATACGGAGTCCTTAAAAGAGAATAGAAAAAATATATATAAGATAGGATTCTTGCTTTTGAAATGATAACAATAACATAATGATGATCTTAAATTATTTTATTTATCATTAACACTCAAACATACTGTTTAATGTGAGTTAAATAGCAGTTAAACATGTGCATGGATTATGTCATTTAATTATGTACTATTACTAATCCCCATTCTATAAATTAGAAAATTCATGCTTATAAAGGTGCAACAAAATATAGCAAATAAATGTAAGAGTTGCTCTCTGCTCTGTACTCGATAAATTGAATTCTATTATGATAGCTTTTTATAATTATAATAATAAGCACTTACTTAGAATGGTATATCTTGAAAAAATTAACTTGCATCTAAAAACTAAATCTCATTACTAAAATAATTTCATATTCTATTGATTTCAGTTCTTTCCAAACCACTCTTCATTTGGGATGGCTTCAGAAGACAGAGAGGGTGTGAAATATAAAGTACTTCATTTAGTGTATTCATCAGAAGTTCCAGGATGGGACAAAATGGGAACTTTTTGTTGAAATGCATATGTATTTTTATATAATCTGTGTTTTACATTTATTCTCCATATCTCACATTACTAGTGATAATAAAAAGGATTATGGCTTTCATATTTAGCAGTAATATAACAAATCTGAAAAATTCTCAGCACTTAATAACTGAATTCTTATAAAAATACTTGATTTTTTTCCCATTAGAAATTTTGTTAACATGAAATGTTGCCACAAAATGCACTTGATAAGACTTTTACACTTAAAGAAATTTTTAAATATTTGTTTGATTATGTTTTTGAAAGTTTAGTTGCTCAAAAATTCTAAAATTCCTGGAGTATAAAATATAATATCCAGTAGGAACCCACCATATCATATTATTCAACCACACAGATCAAAAGCAACCTAGCTAGCATTTGGACCCAAGGATTGAGCATCTATATGTCTAGTCTTTTTGGGTTAAAAGCATCAGGAAAATGACTCAAACACACTTAAACCAAAAAAGAAAGTATTGACCAACAGAAATATTTAAATACAGATATTTTTCTTTTTTTGGCATTGAATACGATGTGGTCTAGGTGTGTGAAGAATTCCAAGCTTCTTTCCCTTGAGTTAGCTTTGCCTTTTAAAGATACTTTTTCCATTTGGTGGGAAATTGTTGCTTAGAAGTTGCAGGTTTGTATACCACTGTCTGAGCAAACTGCAGTGAAAAAAGAACCTCTCTTTAATAGCACTTCTAAAAGTGGTTCCAGAACTGAGTCTAATTATCTTTGTCTGGGTTTTCTTGGTTCCCATAGTTGACCAATCATGGTGTCCATGGTGCACCACCAGCTTCTAATGGCAAGACCTGGATCTTGAGCTCTCTCCTGAAGCTAGAGGCGTAGTCCTCCCAATTCAAATCAGTTGGACTAAAGATAGGAAGCATTGGGTTTTCTAAGGAAAATCAAAATGCAGATGAAAAACAAACATGGGCCCACTGCAGATTGAGAATCCAGGACTCTTACACCCCTCTTCAAAATTGAAAGTTCTTGTGTTAGAAGCCAGTATACTGAATCTTACAACGTTCTCTCCACAGTAGTTTATGCGAGATTTGTCACTATAAACACAATTGTGGTAAGAGAAAAAAAAAACAGTAGAGGATGTTCTTTTTTAAGTGAGAAACTTACCTGTGTCTGTTCAGCCTTGTGTCTCTTTCATATTAGTACAATTTTGACCCTGTAGATAATTGAGTTCTCAAAATATATTTTTAGCTATAGTTTTTTGCAAGGATTCTTCCTCTCCGTTGATCTTCTATGCCCATTCCACAGATGTTTAATTCCACAGATTACAATTTCTATGTGTGTCTAATGGCTATGCAGAAGTACCATCATGAGAAGTATTTAAAGACTCCTTACAGTTGGTATTGTAATTAAAGTAGAAAATGATAATGGCATTTTAGGGATTCTAATAAATGGATTTTCTAAGAAGCAGACCTCGAAAGGATAATTTTTTGAAAGTGCTTATTTGGAAGAGTTCTTAGGAAGAACCTACAGCAGAATGGACAAGAGGGACAGGGAAAAGAGAGTAGTTAAACAGGGTATGGTATCAAGCAAAATACCACAGAAGATAAATTGGCCTCGGTCCTGTAGGGGAGCTCTGGAGATAGTGCAGGTCACACCTAAAAGTGTCCCACCATCTGGGGCAGGAGATCTGGGGTATGTATACCCCAGACCCAGGTCAATTATTGGTTAAGAGTTTCCCCTGGAGGTATATAAATTCCTGGCTGCTTTTAGGTTTTTTGTTTGTTTGTTTTTAGTTAGCTGCAGCAGCTTGAGGGTAGGTGCCAGCAAAGACTTGCAGGTACTAACAGGATCTGTGGGGGCTAAGGGATCAGAAGGGGTATGGGTAGATCACTGACATTTTCTACTATACCACTAACGAAAAGTACATCTATACAGATAGGCCCTTTCATCCATCAAGGGAAAAATGCTTGTCCAGAGAGACTTCAATGTCATCACTGAGCTCTTGGAGAAAAGTAGGAATCGTTGAGATTGGTACAACTTGTTCTTTTAGCCCCCACTTCACTGGGCCACTTAAAATGAAGATCCAGTTTTGTACAACCACAAATGCCAAAGTTGTCAGAGGCTGTGGGGTCTGTATTGCCTTGTGATTAAGCACATAGCTCCTGAGGCAAAGAAACCTGGAAATAAACCCCAGCTCTGCCACCTTTAGTTATAGGAAAAGTAAATGAAATTATATATGCACATTTTACACATATATAGTATGTGACACATAGTTTGTGATTAATAAGCAATAGCTCTTTGTTTTAATATAATTATTATTAAATGTCAAACTGTTCAATTACTGATTCAGAGATTTCGGTATTTAGTTATGCTAAAATTGATTTCTTTCTTCATAATCAAAATAAAGAACTATGATATAACCATAGGAAAAATATTCAATCTTTAATGAATTTTTATGTCTGAAATCTTTAGTTTAAAAGCTATTTTAGTTGGATACTTTGCATGTATCTGTCATAAACCTCAGAGATATAACATCATGAAAAGATAACAAAGGATCATGAATTCAGACAAGTATCACAGCCTCTAATTTTCTGTTTATAAATAAATTTTCTTAGAATTTTTTTATTACATGGGCAATGCAAGCTCATTGTAGGAAAACAGAGATAAACAGAAAGAGGAAAATAAAAGGCATTCATATCCTCATGACTCATGGATAATAACTTTTTGCATGCTCACTTATGCATTATATGCATTTTTAAAAATTAAATAATATTGCATATGTTGCAAAATTCACCAGACCTGGTGAAGACATTTCTATGTGAGTAAATTTTCTTCTAGAACTTCATTTTTATCTGTAGTTTGGTATTCCATAAAAATGAATGAGTAAGAAAACCAGCTATCTGAGGTTAATTGTTGGCAGGAATATGCCATTTTAGTAAAATGTCAACCTGAATTTGCGGTAAGTGGCGAGGCCTTTTAAAAGGACAAAATCTAAATTTATCATAATAATGATTTTATTTTGTGTTTAACAAAATTCAAGTTGTATTTATAGCTATATTCTGATTCTGAAAAAAAATAAATGAATCAAACATTGATTAGGGGTATGCTTTCTGACAAGTATGTGTGGGCACATGTATGACTTTCTGCACTGTGTATATCTTTGCACAGGAGGGTCATCATTGTTTATGAATAAGAAATTCCTAGGGCTTCATAAGTTGTCTTCCTTTGAAACCTCTACTGAATCATCTTTGCCAATTTTCTGCAGTTATTTATTGCTCAAACTCTTTAGATCTTTATCAACCACTCTGCATGTGATTGGACAGTTCTGCCACATTACCTTTATTGACTTGAAGAAATCCTGCATCTTCTACAAAGTTTAAAATTTGAATTTGCAAAATGATTTACTATTACTAGTATTATTAATTTTAAATATACCTAGAATGGAAATATTTAGATCACCTGACAGTCTCTAAGGGAATGAAGAATGACTTGACAGTAGGAAAGGAAAGTGTTTATGTAAATAGACTGGGGATTAAATTTACAAATGTTTAGTTTATCAGGGAATATTTTCCTGTTATAACTTTATTTCTTTATATTATGAATTATGAAAGCTCTTCCTCACCATAAATTTCTGAATTCATCCTTCATTGTTAGACACTTAGATTCAAGTATTATAAAATGTATTTTTTGCTATTTTAAGAGATATTTATATTAGACTGAGGATATTAGATATAAGATGTTAAGCTAAATTCCTATAAATAAAGGAACTCTTTATAAATCCTTTCTAACAGGAGGTGATACAATGTAAAGTTATCTTTTATGCTATTTTTTTTAAGATAGAGGCTAAATGAGTACATTTTTTTGAGGATCATAGAATCTATTCTCCCATTTCATGTAGATCTGTTATATGGTACTGATCCTCCTTGATATTCTAGCTTACCCATCACATATGTCTTTAGTTACCTATTAGTACCAATTTAGCTATAGAGAAATCTGTACTTTTGTCTTAGAATCTATAAACATCAAGAGAGCTTGCCTACTCTTAAATGTCACAACCTCAAAAAGAATTTCCTGACCTCCTTATTTAAATTAATATAATTGCTACTGTATCTGCACCCTACTTCATTTCAGTCATTGCAACTTACAAAGGTATCTGTTTTTTATTTATTTTTTTATTGTGTATTTCTCTATTAATCTGTTAACAACATGAGGGCAAATCACATCTTTTATTCACTGATTTATTTCCTGATCATAGTACCATGATGTGCAGATGGCAGGCACTTACAATGTCATAAATTTCTGGCTGAATGAATGGTGAATGATTGCATGATCTGAAAACTAGTCACAGTATAATAGATTGATTTTTTTCCTTGAGAGTTATTCTTGAGGACACTCTTATTTTATCCTGTTGTCATAAAGACTAAATCATCTTCTATTCTAATGAGGTATAACTGTTCAGTCCAGTCCCTGATATTAGTTGGAGGAGGTTGGATGGAAACCCATTGCCAGAGAAAGTCAAGTACAGCAGATCCCAAGCCATCCTTGAAATCCCAAACTTTCAACAGGAAGATGAAGGCTTCTATGAGTGCATTGCAGGCAATCTTCGAGGAAGAAACCTTGCAAAGGGTCAACTCATTTTCTATGGTGAGCTAATAGAATGTCAAAGTATATGAGATATTTGGTAATATCCTTCACAGTAAATAGTGAAAGTCATAGCATGTTGTGGAAAAGAGTCATAACAGAAATAGGGAAGACACGTTTCCAGGATAAGATGCTTAATACAATGTTTAGCAGGTAAGACTGACATTTAAAAAAAATACAGCTTTGATTTTACCATGGTCTGTGCATATTTTTTTGTTATAATTGCCTTGAAAGTATCAGCAGTATCATGTTAAAGCCATAAGCATTTATAAAACATGGAATCCAGTATATTTCCCATAAAACATTCAACAACAGCCTATGACAATCTTAATTAAAATTCAAGGTAGAATTAACAAAAGGAGAAAATGACAGGTGAAACTAATACTGAGTGGTAGTTTTCATATCTGTTTCTATTTCCCAGATATTGTCTACTCACATGTAGATGAATAATGTCATTACTTCATTTAAAAATTATGTTTGCCTCAAGTACCAGAATCACTCATAGATTTAAGAGAGAGAATGAAAGCATATATAATCTAAAAGTTGTTGTCTTATCTTTTTTCATCTAGGTCAAAATAACATTTGCATAAAATTTATTTCCCTTTTTTATATCAAAATAAACCACAAAATATATCCCAGAATTTTCAAAATGTTTGGTTTTAAAGAATTTCAGAATACTCTTACTTCTTTGCTAAATTTATAGCTGTTCTAGATAATTTTTTAAACTCTATACATTGCCAAAAAAATACTTTTTTTATGTGACATGTTTATATGTGAATGTTTTTAATCAGTGATCAGGTAATTGGAGAAAAAAATCTTTTTGACAACTAGAAAAATATAAAGTATTGTAATTATCTAATAGGAATGCTGACTGAGTGTCCTATGGTGCAACAAATTGTGTCTGTTACATTATTTTCCATATTGTGTCTTTGTTACATTATTTTCCATTTCCTTTAGAATTTTTTATTTCAACCCAGAATGAAAACTACTTTTTTTATATATAGAATGTTCCTACTGATTATTCCTCTGTAGTGTCACAATGTGGAGATATATATATATATATATAATTTATAAGTATATATAAATGTATATAATTTTAATAGATCTTATTTTTTAAAGGAAAGTCTTTGGAATCTAGCATCCTTTCTAAATAAAATGTAACTGGAATTTTTTAGTGGCACTAAGATATTAAAGGCTTTGGCTAATTTTTAATAGATACCCCACTTTTCTATTAAATAGACGAAGATATAACTAAGAGATTAACCAAAATATGGAGGTATCTATAAACTTTAAATCAGTCCATTCTCTCACACTGATAAAGTAACTGTTAGCTTGCATAGAAGATACTAAAAATATTAATTCATATAATTCCTATAATAAGGAGGTAGAAATAATTTTAGGTGGTATTATAGGTTAAAAAACAAAAACCTTAATGAATTGAACAAGATCTCATGCATAATGTTTGTCACATCCAGGTTAACAAACTTGAAAAATGTTCTGAAACTACGCTCTTTCCACTCCACTATAGCTCTTCAATATGGTGGGCTAAGCCCATCCACATGACATCTCACTACAACCAAATTAGCCACTTAATGAGCACAGATGGTCCTTATGGGCTAATAATGGATAATTGGTCAATAAGACAAACATGCTTCTTGGTCATCTATTAATTTACTTGTCAATGAGCTCCTAAAGGAGCAGAGAATTGACTCAAGTACCTAAGAGTTGAATAATACCTGAAAATTTCAAGAAAATAATCTCTCAGTTTCATTATGTTGCTGTGTTTAAGATATAATTCAGAACCCTATCCCTCCATTTTATAATCTCCAAAAGAAATCTCTAATGTATTATTATTATTATAGAAAATGGAACACATTCTGAGGAGTTCAGTGATTCTTCCATGACCTGTCAATAGGGAAAAAAAAAATCTAAAACCCAAGCCTATATGATAGAACTGAAATACTAAACTTTTTTTTATATTTCCTACATAGTTGATTTAAAACTTTGCTCTTCAGAATCCTAAGTATCTGAAGAATATACACATTAAATAAAAACATATGTTTTAAAGTTATAATTATTGCATGAAGCAACAAACATATATAAAACTTTTGTAAACTAGGTAAATCTTAAATGAGCACACAGCTTCTTCAGGTGAAACATGTTACAACAATTTCTAAACAATTACCTACAAATTATAAAATCAGCAATATATAGAAACATGATTAATTTCATCATTGCAATGCACACAGTTCTAAACCTTGACTTGATTTGTCCGTCAAAGCTATGAGATGAGCAGCATGTTCTGTAACTGGGAACTGGCCTGATTTCCAAGGGGGTAATACTAGGCTGTGTTCACCACACTGAGGCATCATGACTCCTTCTTCGCAATAACCAGCCCATGAAGGACCTTCTATATTAGTGGTGGAAACAGACGTTTCAGTGGGAAAGTTCTGGAAGTCAGATATACTTGTACGTCATTTAAAGATTCTTGGTCCCACTTCTTACTCCAGCCACTGCTACAATGACCAGCTCAGCATACCATGTAGGTGTAACCTGAGAGACTCTTGCTCAGGTACCACCCTAAGTCTGTCTTGCTTATTGTTTCTTGTCTTCTTTGGCTTTTTAAAGAGCCTACTCAGCACTTAAGTACACACAACCAGAAAGGCTATTAGTTAACAACTGCCCTACCCTTGAATGATTGTGTACAAGAGCCAATGAATAAATGGCTCCTGTTCCTTTCCCTGGGAAAGCAGTTATAAAGACTCCTTAGAAGTTCACAGAGGATGGTATAGCAGTGGCCCATGTTGGTAACCAAATCAATAACTCATCCTTGCATTGACTCTCTCCTTCCCTGTGAACCATCCCTTTTCCTGACATCTTACCCTTGAACTAGCATTCCCAAACAACCAGAACAAAAGCCCATGACTTAGTCTCTGATTTCAGGGTTCAAATTTTGGCTTCTTTATTTTCTAGCTATGTCTTCTTGATCAGGTTACCTAACATCTCTGCAAAAATCCTCCGTAAGAGGGAAAATTAAGTGCAGTTGCACATATGAAACGTCCAGCTTGTAATAGCCTGAGATTCCAAAGTAAGACTCATTCACTCCAAAATATCTGAGGACAGAACTAAGTAAAGGAGAGCAATTAAATGGCACATCTAGGCAGTTTACTGTTGTCTTTATGGAAGAAATACTAATTTTAAAACATTTAATTTATATACCACCTGATTCCACAAGTGATAGTAAGGATAATGCTACCTTACACCTTAACATCAATTATACCAGTTGCTTTTGGCTTTAGCATTCTACAGAACTTTCTTAGAGTAGAAAATAAGAGTTTGGAAAATGCATGCACAGGATTAAAGTTACATGCTGCACCTATCAACTCTAAAAGTTCTCATTCTCTATCAAAAATTTTACCTAGGGGAATTTTTTTTAATGGGCTATAATCCTATTAAAATATGATGAGGCTCTTATTTGAATTATGCTTCAGGCTATTGAATTGTAATTATGTCTGATATATACAGTTACTTTTAGTTAATTCAGACCAAATATAATCAGTGGTTTTTTGCCCAGAGAGGGATGAGATTTGGTGTAAATTTTTTAACTTGACCTATGTACTAATTTTTCGCATGGAATTTATTCTCTGGACTTGTGCTGCATTTGGACTTTTTCCCACAGCTCCCAAGTTGTTATATAGATGCAGCTGAATAACAAATGACAAACATTTATCTTATGTCAAGGGCCAACTGATATTGACAACAGGTTTTCTGTTGCTCCACATTGAGGCCCCTGCATTTCCCCTCCCTCAAATCATGTGTGTAGTAGTACTGGATCCAGTTAGCCTTGTCCTCCTCATTTCTGCAGTCTTTGGAATGTAGCAATGTCTTTGATAATTGACTTGCCAAATAATCACTGTTGTCTCTCTTTTAAACAGCCCCTCCAGAATGGGAAAAAAAAATCCAAAATACATACCTGTCTATATATGACAGCTTGTTTTGGGAATGCAAAGCTAGTGGAAAGCCAAACCCTTGGTACACATGGTTAAAGAATGGTGAACGCCTCAATCCAGAGGTAAGCAACTAAGCTGGTATTAAAAATTCATCTGTTCTGCATGTGAAATTGTGCTACTAATAGCAGCAACTGATGGAGTGCTCTGTAGGTTTCAGAAAATGTAGTATACTCATTACATACACTAATTTATTTAATCCTTAAACAACTCAAAGTAGCTATTAACATTATCTCCTTTTTCAAATCAGAAAACTAAAGATAGAGAACACGACTTGCACAACATCACACTAGATGGTGATAGATCCACATTCAAATATCATCATCATCATAATTAACCCCCATTGAACTTTCATATAAGCCAGGTCCTATTTAAATATTTTTTCATGCATTATTCTGCAGTATCCTCATGACAACTTTATGAGAGAGATGTGAGTATTATTTACTTATATAGATGAAGAAAATTGGTTTTGGAGAGGTTAAGTTACTGTCCAAGGTCATGCAGCAGCTAATAAATGTTGGAATCAGTATTCTAAATGTAATCTGTCTGATTCCAGGATCTAAGCTCTTAACCATTACCCAGTATCTTCCTTTTATGAACACTAATGACTTGTCTCTAAACTCATAGGAAAGTAGAGAACTGAGGCAGTTATACACATTTTTCAGCTAAAGCAAACTTTCTTCTACCCTATACAGAAAATGACAGTTGTTTTTCTCATCAAATTAACAAAATAATTGTGTTTATTCTCCATTTTACTTTGCACTTGTAGACACAGCCAGAGACACAAAGAACATCTGTTTTTTAGAAGCTGAAAATTAAGCTGTTCTTTGTTTCAGAATTTTCTCCCTGCATGCCTTTTGCATATAACATTTTCAGTTTCCTACAGCCTACTTCTGTTATCTTTAGAGGACAGTAATAGGTACCCTGAAATATTTTCTTTTAAATTATATTTGTTCTGTTAAACTATTTCATTATGTGCACTCACAATTGTATTTCTATAGCCCAAATTGGACTATGTAACATAGTTTGGCTGTTTAAACATACTATATAGTATGCTGCAGAAAAGAAGAATTTAGCCCCTCCACCTTATGCCTCATTTAGAAAATTATCAAGTCATCAATCACATTACAAGTCTTTTTGAGACATTATGATGGAAAGCCAAGGAAATTTTCTAATCATTATATCCACAAAAAATGTTACTGTCAACCATGTTTTCTGAAATAACTGGAATGGTGAAGTGTTCCAAATTATTTTATATACCATATAACAGAAAGGTAACATGCATTCTATGTGTATGATGCCAATATTCAAGGTAATGAGGTAATATAAAGTATACTAACCACTAAAATTACTTGGAAGATATATCCTTGAGAAAGTTGCTCAGGATCTTGCATTATATTAAGCTTATATTCATAAGCATCAGTTCTCATACGCCAAAGTATCATGTCTCATACACAAGTATTTACTAATGTATTCTGGTTAAGAATATGCCTATAGTAACATATGAGCATCTTTACATGACTTTTCTTTTATTAGGAAAGAATTCAAATAGAAAACGGGACACTTATCATAACTATGCTGAATGTGTCAGATTCTGGTGTCTACCAATGTGCTGCAGAAAACAAATATCAGATAATTTATGCAAATGCAGAGTTGAGAGTATTAGGTAAGTCATTCATTTATAACCAAAACAATTTAAAATGACATTTTAGCAAGCTATGATTATAAATAATATGAACCCAATTTTTCTGTGAATTAACAATTGCTTTCCCTTGAAATAATGGGAAATGTCTAAGTTAGCTTTAAAAAAAATGCAAGATGATAATTATTATTCTGCTTAGGCAATATGTTAAAGCCTCTGGAAGAGCTCACTGTTGGGTGCTTCCAAACAAGAAAAGGGTCTTACAAAGCTGATCCTAGCAAGATGTTTTGAACATAATTCAAAAAATACCTATTAGGGATGTTTTCAGCTGCAAATAAAAAAATAAGAAAAAATCTCAATTTATAGTGACTTAAACAGTGATTTATTTTTTCTCATAACAAGAAGTTGAGGCCTGGCAGCTGAGTAATGACAGTGTGACTTGATGATGTTATTCTTTGAACTTTTCCCTCATGCTTGTAGTTTTGTGATTACAGGATGATTCTTGTAGCTACAGAAATCAAGTCTGTACTCAAGGCAGAAGAAGGGGCACTGTGGCAGAAGTGACCATATCAATCCCTTTCATTAAAAAAGCAAAATTTCCCCAAGTCCATACCACAAACACTTTTTATATCATTACTTAGAACCCTGCCACATGACCACCCAGACCTCAAGGGAAGCTGGGAAAATAAGTCCCAATAGTGGAAAATGTTGAAACAGAAGTATTTTGAGAATGATATTCTGGGACAGCCAGATAGAGTGATGCTTGTCATAATAAAAGGTTCATTGATATCTTTCATCCTGAGGCTTTTTGAGTGGTAGGAGAAAAGGGAACTAAAGAGAAGAAGGATCAAGCAAAGAGACAAGGTTTTATAGGTGATGAGCATTGATTCATTTCTTTATGCTTTCAATCGCTGCTATTTATTAAACATTTATTGTGAACTAAGCACCAAAAATATAATTATCAGTACTAAAGTGATCTTTACTTTCATAGAACCTATAGTTTCACTGAGAAAGAAAAAGCTAAATTTTAAAATAGCATGATTATGGTGGTCAAGAATTGAATGTTAGCAGACCTCATGGAAAATTGAACACAGCCTAAATTAAGGACATTCTCTTTAATCTGAGATGAGAAGAAAAAGCATGCACAGGTCAGTGGAAGGGCAGAGAAGCAATACAGGAAATGCCCAGAAGCAAGACAGCCTGACATAACTGAAAAAACGTCAGTTCCTGAGAATGTAGGCTAGGAATGGGAATTGGACACATGGGCTCCCACATCCATGAAGTTGCAAAGACCCAGGGGCCGTCAATAATCGCTCACCCTCAGGAACTGGTTTTTGTTCAACATTTATTTAGGAGGGACAGAGTTGAAGTTGACAAAGACTAGTTTTTAAAATTTCTGCTCAGCCTGCCTGCTTCTACAGGAGGCAGAATTTTTCCATTTTGCTAGTTAAAATCTTGCCTGAAGAAATCTGACATTGTGATTCCATGTTTCTGATTTATTTCATTGCAATATATATATATATTCCCATATAGGATCATTATCTTGGCTGGGATAATGATTTTCCTAATCCAGGTTAAAATTCCCTCTTCTGACTCTTATGAACCACCTTCACTCTCTTTATTGTAAATGCTATTAGGAATGTGACTTTTTGTAACTTGCTTCTCCCCTGCTTTAAGTTGCTTTGTTATTGCAATGACCAACACCAAAAAAAAAAACCCAAAATTGCATTAATTGAGCACTTCCTTTGTGCTAGGTACTATGCTATACTTCTTTACAGATGTTATATCATTTCATCCCCACACTAATTCTCTGAGGTAATATCAATTGTCATCTTCATTTTACAAATGAAAGCAGAGACTCTAAAATGCCAAGTTGATAACTGGCCACAGAACACCTTGAGCAAAGTAGCTTGAAAAAAGAGTTCTGGGCACCAGTATGAGATTTTTCTCTGGTATTCCACATTACCTCTTGGGTTACTACATGTTAATTAAGTGAGTAATTTAACAATTATGTTTGTAATTTTGTTTTTAGCCTCAGCTCCTGACTTCACCAAAAATCCCATTAAAAAAAAGTCAGTTGTTCAGGTTGGTGGAGATATTACTATTGAATGCAAACCAAATGCTTTTCCCAGGGCAGCTATCTTCTGGAAAAGAGGGATGGAGAGCCTGAGACAAAGCAGAAGGTAAATAAATCTCTTTTGTTTTAATATTTTGTAATATAGAATCCTCCAAGTTTTTAGGGTTCACTATGTCTTCAAAACTTCCCTCTCTTATGATGAATTCTGCATATCCAGAAATAACCATTTTCACATGATAATAAAAACAAAAGAATCTTATAAAGCTGAGACCTGTTTGTATAATTTGACTGCAGTATTTTCAGTGCTTGCACTTACAATAGATACATTCTTAAAAACCTATAAGACCTTTTTCTGTATTCAGCTCAAAGGCTTTTTCCTGACCCAACGTGCTGAGAAATCAGTGAGAAGAGCATTACACAAAGGGGAGAGACACTCATATGCACACACCTGGTGGTGTGGTTTTTAAGTAGTCACACACAGGTGTTCACTCCATAACAAAATGAATTCACCACATGAAAATATGTAGAGAGGTTCCTTTAGAGAAAGAAGAGAGGTTTCCTTCTACTATGGATGTGGTTATGAAATACTAGACCAGCACTGGCATGTTTTCGAGGAGAGTTTTGACAGAATAGAACAGGTGTCTTTTGCTACTTAAGATAAATTTAAATCCATTGTACTGTGGAAACTCGTGTGCCTCGGGATGACTGCATTACAGCCACAGCTCTATTTTAGTGATACATGTGTGCTATTTTGTGATCAGATATGCAGTGGAGCATGACTGTGAATGAGCCACATGCTCAAGATATGAAAATTGCCCAGTGTGTTCTTTAGAATCGTATGTGCCATTAACTCATAGGCATACCAGGCCAGGCAGGTGGCATAAGTGAATGAGTCTAGCCAGGTGAACGAAGAACTAAAGCGAGATGAGATGTGGCAACCCGTCAGTCTTGGAAGACAGCCCTATAAAGGACTGCAGAGTGAGACAGTCACAGCCCTGAATTCAGTCAAAGATTGCTTGTGGGAGGTAAACCCAGGGTTGTAAAACTTCAAACATTTCAGGGAAAGCTAGAAATCCGGAGTTTGGCATGAGTGTTAGCCAGAAAAAATGCCCACACGCTGGATGCAGGGACACCATTTTGTCATTTCTGATCTAGGATTGCAGTTGCGGTCCAGGAAGAGAGAAAAAGAGGTTAAAACAAACAGCACAGATTGTGTACATTACTAGTGTCCTAGTTATGTCTGCTGCCTTGCAGACCCTCTCCTGACATGCCGGATGCACAAAAGGAAACCCGTGCTGGGTGCTCTCCTTCCTTCCTCTCTCCTGCCTACAACACTCTCTCTAGCCCTGGACTGAAGCTTTTCCCGAGACAGGGGTTCTGTCAAATTTATCTTTGCATGCCCTGTTCCTTGGCACAGAACCCAAACTCAATAAATATCCTTGGAATAAATGAACATGTCAAAAAGGATGAATATGTACAGGTGTTTAGAGAGCTTTAAAGGAAGCTGCTTCTGGAGGAAATGTCTCAAGACGGAAGAACAGATGCTTTAAAACAAACATGCAAAGAAAGATGAAAGAAAACTATTGCCTTGGCCCTGCCTGGGCTCCTTACCCTGTGTAGACTGCCTGGGAGGTGGCTGCAAGTGTCCCCAACAGCTATAGATGTGCATTACTCCTCATAGTTTCCTCTTTCATCCCTAAAATCTAATCAAGGTTCAAAGACACTGTTGTAGCACAGGAAAATTCAACAGGTACCATAGTATCAAACACAGTGAGTGCTCTCTGTCCTGAGGGTCAGGATAAATTGATTAGCTCTGCCTCATTCACTAAAGTGACTCCAAGTTCCCACCTAAAGAGCAGGAATGACTGCTGTTTTCCTTCTGTGTAAACAAGGCATGTGAAGAGGAGAAAGAGAAGGAAGAGAATTGGGATAAAAGTGAGACGGGAAAAAAAGGTTTTGAAGAGTCATGGGAAACTGCTTTTTAAAGACAGTTTTCATGTTTCTGTTTCATTTTGTTTGCCCTGTAGAGAATGAATTTGGGGTCTTTCTTTTCTCCAAACAGCCACTAATAGTCATATCAGGTTCAGCATTGGCTCACTGTGATTAAAGAGCGATCTGTGTGATTTATATTTGCAGATGCCTCTTCTTCCAAAATCCTATTCTGTCATTGCTATAGGATTTCATTACAGGTTTCAACCAAAGAAAATAAAGAAACAGACAAAATTATCTCCTGAAAATGCATCTTAAAAAACTGGAAAAAAAAATGAGCCCTAGCAGGTTGTAGTAATTCCAGACATATATATCTCTACCAGGTATACATTACCTTAAGCAATAATTTGCAAAGGTCACACAGCCAGCTCCGTAAAACTCTGTATCTATGCATGCTTCCTATCCTGTTCCTTCTTCTGTTGCCTTCTGTCCTTTCTGTACTGTTATCATGGTGATTTCCAAATAGTGACAAAAGGAAGGAAAGAAGGGAGGGAGGGGAGGGACACAGAAGACACCACTGTTTACTGTAGAAGTGACATGGTTTATGGTACAATGGAGAATCTGGTCCCTATTCTACCGTAATTCCACCATAACTGAGTAAGCCATATGTCCCCTGTCAGCCTCCATATGTAAAATGGGTTAGAAGCATTTCACCTTCCTAAAAAAGGAGAGAGAGCCAAGTGTTCTCTTCAAGCCCGTTCAGGCCTGAGGTTGATTATTTCTTCTCTATTTTTGATCTGAGCCACTAGAGAGTAACCAGTTCTTTTACCCATGATCAGAATGCTCCTTCTCAAATCAGTGTTGCCAGGCCAGATTCCAAATCCTAGTGAAGTAAATGCATGCAGCTTGTAAATAGCCACCATACGGCAAGAAATATTTCAAGAGTAAAATATTAAAACAGTAGGCAATATCACAAAATATTTAACATTTGGACTATATAAAGAAAACTTATTTGACTTGCTGTGTCTGTGTATGTATTTGTGTGTGTGTTCTCACGTGTGAGCTCGTGGATATGTTCATAGGGTATATGTCATTTCCAAAGCAAATGAAATTTAATACCCTAGGAGACAGGGATATAGTGTTAGGTAGAGAGGCTGGCTGGAGAATTACTTTTTACCATCACTTTTCAAAATGCAAGGTTTACTGCAAGTATAGATAGGTTCAATGGTATATTTAAAGGGGGTAGTGGAAGTGACCTATCCTGTTTTCCAAATTTGACAGGGTTAGATCCTAAATGCAAACACAGAGCACTGAGGGCCAGTACACATTTTTTAATGCCACATCAGGATGATTATTTCAATTGAATGGAAAAATATATATAATTCCTACCATCTCCTACCTCTGTTAAATCATTACACAATTGTATATATAGAAAGATTAAAACAGTCAGATAGAGAAAACAGTTTAAATGTTTACAGTGATCCCAAATAAGGACAGTTTTTTGTTCTTGACTTTGTAAATACCTATGTGGGGAAAAGTACATTTTACTCACTGTTATAAAATTTTGGTATGGTCCTGTCTACCCTGAAATTTTACCATCACTTACTCTTCCAATAAAGTTCAGCTATCTAGAGATAGTTAAAAGGACTCTGAAGAATCCTATTCAGAGTAATCTTACTGTACTGCACACTTATAAAAGATGGTGGCAATATATATACCTGGACAATTTCCTCTACTCTTACATGAATCAAGATAGCATACATAACCCACCTAGTAAATGATGAAGCTTAGACATGATGCCGAGTCTCCCATCTCCGTACCCAGATCTCATCCTCTCCACAGATAATAGAGAACATAATCAACTTATTTTTTGAAGGGCTGTTGTCATACGATACAACCTAAATTCATGTGTTGGTAGTTCAGATGAAGCAACAATTCTGAATATAGTTAACGTGTTTCTTACTAGACCATGTGACATGTTGAAGTCCTGACTGTTTTAAGAGTTCTGTCTCTACAAGTGTCTGTGTTCATGGGAGGCTATCAGAGTAGAAAAGTGTTCTTCCAACTAAAAATAAGTAGATGGCATTACAGAGTCCAAAGGCTATCTGGTTTCCTGCTAGGAAAGTATGGTCATACAACTTCTACCTCATTCGTTTTGGAACTAGCAGTTGTTTAGAAATAGCACCTAAATAGAAAAGCAGTAAAGATACATTCCTGTAAGAGAACCTGCTGTGTGTTACAAAGAGTCCTGCACTAAGAATTAAAAACCACGGGTTCTGGCCCTAGTTCTGCCATTAACTAAGTGTCCTAACCATGAGTAAAATCTTTTTTATTTTTTCTTTCTTTAAGGTCACTGTTTCCTGGATTTATATAACATGGAACAATATGAAAACAACTTTAAAACATATTAAACACTGTACCAATGCAATGGCTGCCAGAATGAGGTTATATACTAGAAATGAGTGCAAAACATTAGCCCAGCAGGTTGAAATTGCAGATTCTATCATAGTCATAATTCTTTGTATTTGTTTCATGATTTGCTCAGGTGACCAAGTGATTGAGCCAAATATGGTGATTTCTTTGAATTGTGAAACCTGTTAATGTGATCTGGTTGGATGGATGCAGAGGTTACAGAGTTCCCGGTGCTAGACAGTGAGCACCACAAACACAGTGAGCACAAGTCCTTGTTTCCCAGTGACAGGCCCAGCCCCGGAGCACAAACCTAGACCATAGCAGACATTCAGTAAATATTTTCTGTGTCTCTAAAGCAATGAAAGTTAGAGATCTACGTGACTTAAGAGAATTTGCAAACCAAAAACTTATTTCGTAATTAATAGGCCTGCGGTGTGTTCATTCATTGATTCTGTTATGAGCACTATTATATCCTAAATAGTTTACTAAGAGATGTGGATAAACATTAAGCTAGTCAACTATTTGGCACATAATATCCTTTTATAAGGAAGTGTTTTTGTTTAAAGTTATTTGGAGACAGAAGATAAGGGTTCAAGTTTCAACTTTACTTCTTACTTACAGGTAACAAGTCCTTTTATTTCACTGGACCTCAGTTGAGTCACTTAAAAAATGGAGAAAATAATACTTGTCTCTCCCATCGGTCAATGAGACTCAAATAACATACTGTGCATGGAAAGGCTGACTAATTTTTTTTTAAGTTTTTAAAAAAAATTAATAGGCTTTATTTTTAGAATAGTTTTAGATTTACAGAAAAAATGCAAAGCTAGTAGAGTTCCCACACTGTGCTTTCTGGGTACTGTTGCTTTCTAGGAAGTCTTGAAGTCTGTTTTTTGTTTTTTTTTTGGTATCATTAATCTACAAGTACATGTGCAATATTATGGTTATTAAACTACCCCCTTCATCAGGTCCCCCCCACCAACCCCATTACAGTCACTGTCCATCACTGTAGTGAGATGCGATAGAATCACTACTTGTCTTCTTTGAGTTGAACAGCCCTCCCCGTGACCCCCAACATTACGACTGCTAATCGTACTGCCCCTTTTTCCCCCTTGTCACTCGCTTCGCACCCATCCTCCTCAGTTCCTTTCCCTTTGGTAACTATTAGTCACTTCTTGGGTTCTGTGAGTCTGCTGCTGTTTTGTTCCTTCAGTTTTTTTCTTTGTTCTTATACTCCACATATGAGTGAAATCATTTGATACTTGTCTTTTTCAGCTTGGTTTATTTCACTGAGCATAATACCCTCTAGCTCCATTCATGTTGTTGCAAATGGTAAGATTTGTTTTCTTCTTAATGGCTGAATAATATTCCATTGTGTATATGTACCACACCTTCTTTATCCATTCATCTACTGATGGACACTTAGGTTACTTCCATTTCTTGGCTATTGTAAATAGTGCTGCAATAAACATAGGGATACATCTGTCTTTTTCAAATTGGGCTGCTGCATTCTTAGGGTAAATTCCTAGGAGTGGAATTCCTGGACAAATGGTATTTCTATTTTGAGTTTTTTGAAGAACCTCCATATGCTCTCCATAATGGTTGACCTAATTTGCATTCCCACCAGCAGTGTAGGAGGGTTCCCTTTTTTCCACATCCTCGCCAACATTTGTTGTTGTTTGTGTTTTGGATGCTGGCCATCCTCACTGGTGTGAGCTGATATCTCATTGTGGTTTTAATCTGCATTTCTCTGATGATTAGTGAGTGATGTGGAGCATCTTTTCATGTGCCTGTTGGCCATCTGAATTTCTTCTTTGGAGAAGTGTCTATTCAAGTCCTCTGCCCATTTCTTAATTGGATTATTTGCTTTTTTTTGTTGATGTGTGTGAGTTCTTTATATTTTTTGGATGTCAACCCTTTATCAGATATGTCATTTATGAATATATTCTCCCATACTGTAGGATGTCTTTTTGTTCTACTGATGGTGTCCTTTGCTGTACAGAAGCTTTTCAGCTTGATATAGTCCCACTTGTTCACTTTCGCTTTTGTTTCCCTTGCCTGAGGAGATATGTTCATGAAGAAGTCATTCATGTTTATGTCCAAGAGATTTTTGCCTATGTTTCTTTCTAAGAGTTTTATGGTATCATGACTTACATTCAGGTCTTTGATCCATTTTGAGTTTACTTTTGTGTATGGGGTTAGACAGTAGTCCAGTTTCATTTTTTTACATGTAGCTCTCTGGTTTTGCCAACACCAGTTGCTGAAGAGGCTATTATGTCCCCATTGTATACCAAGGCTCCTTTATCAAATACTAATTGACTGTATATGTTTAGATTGATGTTTGGATTCTCTATTCTGTTCCACTGGTCTGTGGGTCTGTTTTTGTGCCAATACCAAATTGTCTTGATTACTGTGGCTTTGTAGTAGAGCTTGAAGTCAGGGAGTGTAATTCCCCCTGTCTTATTCCTCCTTCTCAGGATTGCTTTGGCTATTCAGGGTCTTTTGTGATTCCATATGAATTTTGGAATTATTTGTTCCAGTTCATTGAAGAAAGCTGGTCATATTTTGATAGGGATTGCATTGAATCTGTAGATTGCTTTAGGTAGTATAGCCATTTTGACAATATTTATTCTACCTAGCCAAGAGCATGGGATGCATTTCCATTTGTTAGTGTCCTCTTTAATTTCTCTTAAGAGTGTCATGTAGTTTTCAGAGTACAGGTCTTTCACTTCCTTAATTAGGTTTATTTCTAGGTATTTTATTGTTTTTGATGCAATTATGAATGGAATTGTTTTTCTGATTTCTCTTTCTGTTAGTTCATCATTAGTGTATAGGAAAGCAACAGATTTCTGTGTGTTAATTTTGTATCCTGCAACTTTGCTGAATTCAGATATTAGTTCTAGTAGTTCTGGAGTGGAATCTTTAGGGTTTTTTATGTACAATATCATTTCATCTGCAAATAGTGACAGTTTGACTTTTCTTTACCAATCTGGGTGCCTTGTATTTCTTTGCTTTGTCTGATTGCCGTGGCTAGGACTCCAGTACTATGTTGAATAACAGTGGAGAGAGTGGGCATCCCTGTCTTGTTCGCGATCTTAGATGAAAAGCTTTCAGCTCTCGCTGTTAAGTATGATGTTAGCTGTGGGTTTGTCATATATAGCCTTTATGATGTTGAGGTACTTGCCGTCTATACCCATTTTGTTGAGAGTTTTAATCAGGAATGGATGCTGAATTTTGTCAAATGCTTTTTCAGCATCTATGGAGATGATCATGTGGTTTTTGTTCTTCTTTTTGTTGATGTGGTGGATGATGTTGATGGATTTTCGAATGATGTACCATCCTTGCATCCCTGGGATGAATCCCACTTGATCATGGTGTATGATCCTCTTGATGTATTTTTGAATTCGGTTTGCTAATATTTTGTTGAGTATTTTTGCATCTACGTTCATCAGGGATATTGGTCCCTAATTTTCTTGTTTGGTGAGTTCTTTGCCCGGTTTTTGTATTAGAGCGATGCTGGCTTCAAAGAATGTGTTTGGAAGTATTCCCTCCTCTTCTATTTTTTGGGAAACTTTAAGGAGAATGGGTGTTATTTCTTCTCTATATGTCTGGTAGAATTCAGAGGTGAATCCATCTGGTCCGGGGATTTTGTTCTTGGGTAGTTTTTTGATTACTGCTTCAATTTCGTTGCTGGTGATTGGTCTGTTTAGTTTTTCTGTTTCTTGCTTGGTCAGTTTTGGAAGGTTGTATTTTTCTAAGAAGTTGTCCATTTCTTCTATGTTTTCTAGCTTGTTAGCATATAGATTCTCATAATATTCTCTTATAATTCCTTGTATTTCTGTACGGTCTGTCGTTATTTTTCCTTTCACGTTTCTGATTCTGTTTATGTGTGTAGATTCTCTTTTTCTCTTAATGAGTCTGGCTAGGGGTTTATCTATTTTGTTTATTTTTTCAAAGAACCGGCTCTTGGTTTCATTGATTTTTTCTATTGTTTTATTCTTCTCAATTTTATTTATTTCTTCTCTGATCTTTATTATGTCCCTCCTTCTGGTGACTTTGGGCCTCATTCGTTCTTCTTTTTCCATTATCAGTAATTGTGTTATTAGACTATTCATTTGGGAATGTTCTTCCTTCTTTAAATAGGCCTGGATTGCCATATACTTTCCTCTTAGAACTGCCTTTGCTGCATCCCACAGAAGTTGTGGCTTTGTGTTGTTTTTGTCATTATTCTCCATACATTCTTTGATTTCTGTTTTGATTCGGTCATTAACCCCTTGATTAATTAAGAGAATGTTGTTAAGTCTCCATGTATTTGTGAGCCTTTTGTTTTCTGTCAAAAATTTATCTCTAGTTTTATACCTTGGTGATCTGAGAAGTTGATTGGTAGGATTTCAATATTTTTGAAATTACTGAGGTTCTTTTTGTGGCCTAGTATGTGGTCTATTCTGGAAAATGTTCCATGTGCACTTGAGAAGAATGTGTATCCTGTTGCTTTTTGGGTGTAGAGTTCTGTAGATGTCTGTTAGGTCCATCTGTTCTAGTGTGTTGTTCAGTGCCTCTGTGTCTTTACTTATTCTCTGTCTGGTTGATGTGTCCTTTGGAGTGAGTGGTGTGTTGAAGTCTCCTAAAATGAATGCATTGCTGTCTATTTCCTCCTTTAATTCTGTTAGTATTTGTTTCCCATATGCCGGCGCTCCTGTGTTAGGGGCATATATATTTCAATGGTTATATCCTCTTGGTGGACTGACCCCTTTCTCTTTGTGTAATGTCCTTCTTTATCTCTTGCTACTTTCTTCGTTTTGAAGTATATTTTGTCTGATACAAGTACTGCAACACCTGCTTTTTTCTCCTTGTTGTTTGCATGAAATATCTTTTTCCATGCCTTCACTTTTAGTCTGTGTAACACTTTGAGTTTGAGGTGAGTTTCTTGTAGGCAGCATATAGATGGGTCTTGCTTTTTTATCCATTCTGTTCCTCTGTGTCTTTTGATTGGTGCATTCAGTCCATTTACATTTAGGGTGATTATCGATAGATATGTACTTATTGCCATTGCTGGCTTTAGATTCGTGGTTACCAAAGGTTCAAGACTTGCTTCTTTACTATCTAACAGTCTAACTTAACTTTCTTGTTAAGTTATTGTAAGCACAGTCTGATGTTTCTTTATTTCTCTCCCTTCTTTTTCTTCCTCCTCCATTCTTTATATACTAGGTGTTTTATTCTTTGCCTTTACGTAGTATTTGGATGGTCTGCTGTCTTTGCTATGATTTTATTTTCTCTGGTGACGTCTTTTTAGCCTTAGGGGTGCTTCCTTCTAGAGCAGTCCGTTTACGATGTCCTGTAGTGGTGGTTTATGAGAGGCAAACTCTCTCAACTTTCGTTTGTCTGGAAATTGTTTAATCCCTCTATCACATTTAAATGATAATCGTGCTGGATACAATATTCTTGGTTCAAGGCCCTTCTGTTTCATTACATTAAATATATCATGCCTTTCTCTTCTGGCCTGTAAGGTTTCTGTTGAGAAGTCTGATGATAGTCTGATGGGTTTTCCTTTGTAGGTGATCGTTTTTCTCTCTCTAGCTGCCTTTAATACTCTCTCCTTATCTTTGATCTTTGCCATTTTAATTATTATGTGTCTTGGTGTTGTCTTCCTTGGGTCCCTTGTGTTGGGAGATCTGTGGGCTTCCATGGACTGCGAGACTATTTCCTTCCCCAGCATGGGAAAGTTTTCAGCAATTATTTCTTCAAAGACACTTTCTATCCCTTTTTCTCTCTTTTCTTCTTCTGGTACTCCTATAATGCGAATATTGTTCCATTTGGATTGGTCACACAGTTCTCTTAATGTTCTTTCATTCCTAGAGATCCTTTTATCTCTCTCTGCCTCAGCTGCTGTGTATTCCTGCTCTCTGATTTCTGTTCCATTAACAGTCTCTTGCAACTCATCCAGTCTGCTGCCAAGCCCGTTGGTGGCTTGTCTCTTTTCTGCATTGTCTTTCCTGACCTCCCTCACTTCCTCCTTCAGCTGTTGCATATTTCTCTGTAGATCCATCAGCATTGTTATGACTTTTATTCTGAATCTTTTTTCAGGAAGATTGTGCATTTCCATCCCTTCATGCTCCCTCTCAGGTGTTGTCTCGGTCTGGGTGAGCTTTGTCTGTACCATATTCCTGTCTTTTCATGGCGATAGAAATGGTCGCTTGTAGGTGCCACATATGTCAGCTTGGCTCTTTAAGACTCTTTAAAAAAAAGGAAAACAAAACAAAAACAAAAAACAAAAACAAAAAAAAAGAAGGAAGAGAAAGAAAAGAGAAAAAAAGAAAGAAAGAAAAGAAAAAGGAAAAAGAAAAAAAATGCCTGCCGAGAGTTGATTCTGTAAGGATGCTGTAGGTGGCGCTGTTTCTCCACTATTCCGCCGCCACGGCTGCGTTGCTCCGCAGGGCCGTTTGTAGCTGTGGCCAGGGCAGGAACAAATGGGAGGCTGTTGTTCTCTGTGTGAAGTCTTAGTGCGTTTACTTTTTCCCAGTCGCCATCAAGGGGTCCAAAATTCCTCAGGACTGCCAGCCTGCTGGGCTGAGTGTACTGGGATGATCCTGGGCCCTTGTCTCTTTAAGACTGCTAAAAAAAGCACGCGCTTGCCTTTTGTCTCGTGGAGCCCAGTGTGAGGACCCAGGCGCGTTCCCAGCTCAAAACCTGCACCTTCTGCCTCTCCAGTATCTGATACACCGCGCGATGTGTGTCCATGCTCCCTGCTCAGATCACCAGAGCTGGTTATTTCACGGGCCTGTACTTCCACTCTCTCCCAGCTCTGAATCCTCTCTTCCCCGCCGGTGCCTTGGGGTGGGGGAGTGCTTGGGTCCCGCCAGGATGCAGCTCCATATCTTACCCCCCTCGTGGGGTGCCGAATCCTCCCAGGTGCAGATGCAGGCTGTGCGCTGTCGTGTATATTCTGGTGTGTCTTTTAGGAACAGTTGTATTTCCTCTATTTTCATAGATATATATGGTTTGAGGAG